>JAQIXJ010000928.1:0-25534 GCA_034700185.1 Phthiracarus laevigatus | reverse complement strand
TCTGTGTGACTTGCCTCACCGACAACTTTAAATATATTCCGGGTGGTTTCCGTTGCAACAGCTGCAACTACTTTATTTCGGCAGAACGTTCACTGATGACGTTCAAGGAGGAAATTGTGGCCACTCTTCGTTTTCACACTGGCAGATGCGACAACAACCACGTTAACATTCTACCGGACACCGAAGGCGTCATTATAAAATGTAAAAAATGTCATTTCCGTGCTTATGTTTTGGCATAAATTGTTTATTTTAATTGAAATAAAATTTAATTGACCAGATCCACACTTATCACTTATTTATTTACACTTTCTGTTTTTGGTATGCTCTGAGAAAAATTTTTTGAGCCCTCTTTTCACTTTTCTCAGAGCATACCCAAGTCTCACTATTATTATGTGTTTTCGTAAATAAAAGCGAATATTTTCTGATGGCTTCTCATTTAGTTATTCTAACCACAGCGGTAAAGCACAAGATTAATATGCACACAAATGTACAGTTAAACTTACGATGTAGATTCAGCATAATTTAATTAATCAGTAATGAGAAAAACATTTTAAACTAATATAAAATAACAAAATTTAGTAGATTTTATTAATAACTATAAAAAATAGAACATACGAATCGCACAGATTTCTCATCTAATAGCTGAAATAATTATTAAACATTTTCAATTAAAATATATAAAATTATTCAAATTAGTATAAAAGAGAGTTTTTAACTAATTTGTATTTAGTAAAAGCATGTACAAAATTTAAAAATTAGTTATAAAATAATGAACACATATAATAGACATAAGATGAATTGGTTAGTTTCTTAATAGGTTCAGTGTTCTTAAATTAAACTAGATGAAAGGTAATATTTATAATCTTTCATTTTAAGATTTTATTAGATTTATAAATTATATTTTTTTCAAGTGAAAAAGTGTTAAACTGAAAAGTACTTTAGTGAAAAAACATTAGCTAAAAGTATTTAATTGAAAACGAGAATAATCTTAGATCTATATCTCCTTTTATCGATCGAGAGCCTGACTATTTTAATAGCAAGCTAATGAATCAAGTTAAGTGTATATATACTTTACTTGTACAAATAACACACAAACAAACGGTCAGACTATGTCAATTTGATGAGTTCTCATTTTTCTGTGAAAGTAATCTAAATTTTAACAATAAAAATCAAACCAAAATAATTTTCTGATATAGCATAAAATAAGTAAAAAATATTCTGTGTTCTAAGTTCTGATATCAAACCTCTAAGTTCTGATAATATATTTTTAAGCTTATTTCATGCTTATCATAATTCTTACAGTATAACAGCATAATAATGTTTATTTCGCTTATAACCAGATATGTTGTATTAAGATTTAGCTGTAATCTCATTCTTTAAATAAGGGCATTGTACCGAAAATAAAATTGTGTTTGATTAGTTTTTTAAACGTCTAGACGTTTCGAGAAAGTGTGTCGATATGATGATAACTATAAACAAATTAGACTATGAAATTGTGAAAATTGAAGGCCCTAGCCCGACAGACTTGAGCCTGAGCCTGAGGAAAGCCCGATAAATTTAATTTTTAAAAGCCCGACCGGCCCGATTTTACATAAAAAATTTTTTAATCACAAAATCAAATTCGGACTTAAATTTTTATCTATCTAACTTGGTGATAATTATATTTAATTTATGCTAATTTGTAAATAACGATTAGTTTTAATGATATTATATTATTTTTTAATATATTTGTATATTTTAATAATGTTTACTTTAATATTTTTACCAAAATTAAAATTTTCGGGCTTTTTATTTTTGGTGCAAAAGCTCGGTCCGATACATTGTTTTAACTTAAGGCCCGAGCCCGACAAAGCCCGACAGAAATCGTCGGGGCCCGCGGGGACCCGAAAAATCGGGGGCCCGTTTCATAGTCTAAAACAAATGTCTATTATTTGCAAAAAAGATTAAAGTTTATATTAGGCAAATGTTCGGCCATATTAACTACTGATGATTTTGATTTATGTGATAATGAATCAAAACACTAATACATGACTTCTAGATACATCGACATGTTTTGCAAATAATTATTAATGGTTTAAATAATAGATACGAAACAAAAATATTATACTACTTTTTTTCTTTGATTAGCGTGTAAGTTATATTTGATGTTCGAAGTTGTCAACAAATGTATTAATCTTTGTTAGAAACTTACCGGTAACTAAACATCTAAGTGTAAGGTCAAAAAAAGTTCAATACAAAACCAAAATGCTATTTATAGTTCAGAAAATTACTATTATTTTATATAATATTAACAAAAAATACCATCAAACTTAAATGGATTATTTAATTTTTAGCAATGTGCTGACATAGACATATTTAAATGCTGAGTATGTTAAAATTAATGTTGAAATTACTAAGAATGTCATAAAAATTCGATTTTAATGATGGATCTTTATCATCTAACCATCTATTCTGTTGTATATGGTTAAATAACTAAATAACCTCTACATATATAATAATAGTTTATAAGTTTTAGCTTTGGGTAAAAGATTTAAAATATTTATTTCATCACTGTCTGGCATATTCGAGCCAAGTATTCAAAATTCAATCTCAAATGTAAAATCGATTTTTAAAGTATTTTACGAGAAAAATATGTAAATATAGCCCTAATTCTTATATTTCACAATAAAACTGCCATTCAAATAAAAAGGTGTATTATTAGTATTATTTTAGAAAACCTCAAATAACTAGTGACAATGAAATTTTTTTGATTAATTGCGCAATGCATTTTGTTTCCATAATTGTCCAACCAGTTATGAATTTGTACATTAAATTTAGATTAAATTATTAAATAATAAAGAAGTTATCAAATTTATTTAATTTATTTTAGAGATCGTTAGATACCTTAAAATTTGGTTAAATTACCCTTACCCTTAAAACAATTTAAATCTAACAAAGTTTAAACAGAACATTACAGTAGTAATAACATAATATTTACGGTACTTAGAAACTTTACAGTCGATAATAGAAAACACTAGATATGGATTTGAGTTTAATATCCTAATTGGAATAAATTTCTTACGAAAAAAATTATAAAATAAATAATACTATATCTTTTGAAGCATATACCAATTATTTTAACATATATAGTTAAGATGTGTGCGTGAGAGAGAAAGGGGAGAAAGAGGCAGATCAGTACTTCTTTCTATTTAATGATATAAAAATTGGACAATGTATTATTATTTCAAGTGACTAAACATAAGAATATGTATTAGATTTTATTAACTTTTATGTGTAAACAATTTTCTTCTAAATATAAACTTTAAATTTGCAATAAATGTAATTGAACACTGTTACTACTACTCAACTCAACTCAACTAATAAAATATTAATTATATATGAATTCAATTGATTCATTTCATTAATACACCAATTCTTATTTCTAACAATACTGTGAACATAATAATTTAATAAACTCACTGAATCGGGAATCATTTTTCAGTGAACTTAAGTTATAAAATAAAATAACTCCCAACAACTAGACGATGCCTTATAAAAGTTTTAAATTCTACAAATTAAAATTAAAGAAGATTTTGATAAAGAGCTAAAAAATATTTTTTAATGTGTTTATAAAGTTCTTGCACAACTTTTTAAAATAGTATTAAAATGACCTGTAATTCATTTACTAAAATTTCATAAAAGAGTCACACTATAAATTAGAATTTTATGAATGCTTGGACATTTTTATGATTATATCTATTTTTAAATTATGGCTGTTAACATGTTCTAAAATTGAACTATGAAATTTTATATATCAAAATTGATTAACTTCTAGCCGATAAAGATTCACTGTAATTTTGTAATATAATTAGTCATTCATTACTAGTTACAAGAACGATAGTTACTGGTAATGACCGTTTCCATCAATAATTATCGACAAGTAATTTGTGCACATAATCCAAATTAATTTTTATAAAACTGATCATAACCGTCGATTTAATTTATTTTTTACCAGTCAAATAGAAAAACCGGTAATGACAGCATATTTATTTTTTGTATCACGTCCGGTAACTAAATATAATACTGCACAAATGAAAAAAGTTACATTCGTTATTAATTTCGTGATTATTATAAAAGAAGCCAATCAAAAAATGTTCATGATTCGGGAATTTATAAGAACCTGTAATCGTCTTTAGTATAATATTTTGATCTTTTGTTGGAAGATTTATTATTAATTATAATGATCATTAAAAAGCAAAAAATATTTAATTTAGGTTTATTACTATTATTCATAAACAAAAACGATCATAAAACTCATTTAATCTTATTAATTGTGTGCTCGTGTAAACTAAACTGCATATCATTTGCATAAATATAAAACTTAATTTAGTGCTATAGTGGAAAAAAATTTAAAAAATATAATAACTTCGGTGAATGCAGAAACTATTCAAGAATAATAATAAAATATTCATTGAAGTTGGAGTGAAAGCGAATTCACATAAATGTCGTGGAAATCAATTTATTAAACTTAACTTATTAATTTATGATATATTCTCAATAGTTTGAGTAACTTTTAGACAGTTTAAATTTGATATACAATCAAATTATATGAATACGTTTCGAGATAAGCATCCGCTATCTATTAACTTATTAAGCATAAAGAAACCCGATATTAAGCTTGGGTCAAATTATGTTAACTTTTTACAATGTTTTTTCTTTAGAACGCATTTCAAAGATCATATCGATTAAAATTATTGCTTCTTAAGTTCAACTAAGAGAGATAAAAAAAATCTATTTAAACTTTTAGATGAGTAGTCTAAAACAACATTTATTAATATTTTAGAAGTAATCTAATTTTTTTCATTTATTTCATGTTAGTAATCTAGATTTCTATAAATTCAGTTCAAACCAGTGCAAGAAAAATTCTCCATAAATTATTCTCTTTAATAGTTACGCTAATACAATTCTAGAACTGAAACTACACTGATAACAATAGTCGACATTTCCGCATATTTAGTTTAATTTTTTGACAGTCACTTTTTATTATTTCATTAGATTTGAATGGAAAAAATTTATGAACGTAAACTAGCTATTAAACTCAATAAAGAGGCGCACAGTTTTTTCTATTAAATCACAAATCAATATTTGACTTTTTTCTTTAAAAAAAATCTAATAGTTTTAGCTTTGATTTGCTTCGCTTCGCAACTTTCACTTTCAACTTATTTCCGAATTTTGGTGAGACTGTTTTTTTTTGTTTTATCACTGATATACTTTTTCGTACATCTGCTTCTTATCCTATGAATTAAAGAATGAAAAATAGATTGCAATAATTCTCTCTCTCTCTCTCTCTCTCTCTCTCTCTCTCTCTCTCTCTCTCTCTCTCTCTCTCTCTCTTTTACACACACACACACACACACACGAACACTGTTTGCTTATTTATACTGTTTTGATTTTTCTACAATGTTAGAAGAATTATAGAATAGAATAAATGTGATTGCAATTTGTTTCACTTTCTTCTTCATCATATATTTAATAACTTGTTTTATAAATTAACCAAATTTATTTATTTTCATAGAAAGGTAAAAATATATCACCCAAAAACGACTTACTAATTGCATTATTAACTAGAGTTGAAAGAAAAGCTTTCGGCAGTATGAAATTTTTTATCATTGACGATCCGAACAGCCATATTAAGTTTTGCCACTTAACCGCCGGATAACAATAAAAATTAAAACGACATTTCTTCAAAAATGAATCACAAAATCACAAATGAAGTTTATAGCTTCACGAAACATTTTCTTGAAGTATATAGAGTATTCCGTCTTGACCTGTGATTTTCCTTCACAAAGTGTACACATCATAAAAGCCGTTAAGTGCTTACAAAAATCGACTTAACCAAACAGTCAAGAAAAACCAAGTTTTATATCAAGGTAAAATATAATCGACAAGACATTTTTAAAAAAATTTGATCCAAAATGCTTACTAAAATTAAAAATATTTGTAAATGAAATAAATTTTTTAAATTTAAGTGCTGGTTTAAAATTGCTCCCAATAATAATGTGTAAAAATATGCCATTTAAATATACCCATTAAAGAAAGTAATTTATAATCTAATATTTTAAATATCGGTAAATGGCACTGTCGGATATTTAATTATATACAACGTCTTTCATCTAAGTATTGGCTCATAACTTTTATTCGGTATTACTGAAATTATGGTTTCTTGTCGAATTTATGATTTATTATTAATGCATTAGTGCATTCTTATTCAAATATAATAAATTATATGTATATTAAATATTATTTATGCTGCATTAAAAATTCCATTTTTTTTGTTTTTAATGATTTTCATTAAATTATTTGGCTAACCATTCAAGTCAATTGTTAACATAAATGAATATTATATTCACGTGTCATACGCAATAATAAAAGTCTAATAACTAAGATTATTAATTTTGCCGTTGATGATTGTACTGTCATATACAGCATTGTTGATTGAATGAAAGAAAGAAATTTAATCGAATCAAATAACTGCGCCAATTCTAATGTTATAGTTTTGTTTTTATATCACGTGGAGATTTTGGAACAGTTTTAAAATAATATGGCAGATGGAATTGGAAAATTCACTAGACATAAAAACTTCTTATTTCCGTAGCACAACTTGGAACAAGCATACACACAATTTTCTTTCGATAAAATTGGTTTATTTTGATTTTCATGCAAAACTCATAACTATTTATAACTATTTTGCTTTTATTTTAACGCTTATAAGCGAGCAAACTATGAATTTGCAAGTGTTGTTGATATAATTTAAAACCGAAATTATATCAAAATATTTATTTTTTCTGAGAGATGTATATTTCAGTAAATTTCAAACTTTTTCTAAATGACTAAACTTATTTATGCAAATCTCTTAAATTGATGTTTTTTGCATACTTAGTTTATTTAATATAATTGAATCTATAAAATTATGAACAGACTTTTCGCAATCTAAAATCAGTATATTTTGTTAGGAAGTTAAATTGAGTAATAATATTTAACTAAAATTTGTAAAAACCAATAAAATTTGCCTATATTTTTTCTTACTTTTTATTTTCTTTGTTTACCGCAATGGATAGATTGATCTGCTGTGAAGTTCACAATGTGAACTTAGACATAGTATTATAATTTTATATATTTACAATTAGTTCTCTAATTTTTTTCTATGGAATATTGATAAAATTAAAAACATAAAACCAAATTTAAAGACTTTTTAAGCCCAACTAAAATATTTTTAGCCAACTTTCTCGGAAAGAAGATAAGATATGGATCTTATCCTGTCTGGTTGTCTTGCTGTCTGTTTTTATGTTAGCAAAATTAAGAGACATTCAATAAGCCTATGTTGAGTGATCAAATAACACAAAATTTAAAAAAAAGTGAGCTCTCTTTGAATATTTAGTTCGTGCTTGATGGTTTGATAACTGTTTTTTTGGTCAAAAATTGTCATTGCTAACGATTTGTTAATTAATATAATACTAGGGGCTCAAAAAGCAAACATGCTTTTATTATATACTAACGGCATCGGCATATGTGAATAGCAAGCGCACTAATATTTTGCGCAACTTTCTACAGAAACTTATATAGAGTTTTACTTTCGGTACTTTAAACCAACGTAAACCTCCCTTAAACCAATTAATTTAAAAATTTCTTTAGTTTTGCGGAGTCCCTCACGGTCAGTAGAATGGCTATAATTTTTCTGATTGTGGGGTATCTTGCTATAATCTCTTACCGTTTGGTCAGAAAATACGGGCAAAAAAACGACCTTACGAAATTAAATATATTAGATATTTAACAACTTTTAATAGATATTTTTTAAAAGTTTTATAAATATAAAATTTTTTATTTTTAGATTATTTGCAAAAAATATTTTAAATAAATATTATTTTTATTTGAGAAATATAGTTGAGTGAATTAAATTAAAAAATTAATTTAAGAAAAAAGAGAAAATGCTCTAAAAGTTAATTATTCTAATTAATAAAAATCAAAATAAATCAAAATAAAATTTTGTGTCGAAAATGTTAATTTACTGAAAAAAAACAAGACGCGAATCTAATAAATAGAGAGTCAAAATAATAGCATTTCATGTATATAAGAACAGCACTCAAATAGCATTAATAAATGACAAAATAGCACTTAAAAATAGCATTTATATATTTTTTAAAAATTATTAAAAATTACTTTATTCTGTCTTTTTCTTTATATTAACATTTTTCTAAAGCTTAGTTTAAATTATTAAGAGATTTTTGAATTAAGAAGTAACAAAAACTACTCAGATTTAAACCACATTTTTTCGATTTAGAGAAATTTAGCAATTATAGTATTTACACCATTCGTAATTAAAAATAGCTAATAATAGCATTTATAAATGAAGATAAACGACTCAAAACTATGCAATGCGCGCACATATAAAAATTACATGCTTCTAACTTATGAAATAAAAAAGTTGCATTTGCTTTGATTTTGTGTCTCTACTAATAAATTATTGTTGAAATGATGTAGCAGTACATTTACCGCTTAGAGTCAATCTAATATGAAAAGTTAAAATTAGTTTCCATCCGAGTTAGTGTTAAACAAATATATATATATTCCTATTTTTTCATCGTAAATTCTGAATTAGAATCGAAATTTGTTAGACACATATTACATGTACAATTTCCTTCGCAATATATGTTTCATTGAATTTATGTAAACACAACAATGTAATATTTTTTATTTTATTTTTTAAACGCGTAATTTATTTCAATGCAGTCGCTGTTTAATAATAACATTCCCCCATTTACACAGTTCCACAATAATTCTTATATATACGCGTACCGTTTGTTTGCGTAAGTGCCAACATTAAGCCAACCAAAATGTTTTGCTAGCCATTTAGGTGTCATACTTTTTTCAATTTTCTGTTCTCATATTTTTTGTTTAAATAGATAGAAAATAATTTATTGCATAACTTAGGAAAAATGTATATATTTATATTTATAATGTCACATAGAATCAGTTAGTAGATTGTGATTTATCTCTGGTGTGGTGAACAGAAGGCCAAATTTATGAAACGAATTTATATAAGATACATTTTAATGCAAAGGCCTCATACTTGATATTTATACAGCCAATATTTATAGAAAAGCTTTCTATAGTGTCAAATCCCATTATTAACATTTCGACAAACAGAATGACGGACGGACAAGCTCTAATTTCAATTCAAAATAGGTGAAAATCCCTTTATCAAAAAATATTATTAATTAATTCAAAGTTCAACCGACAAACTCAAATTGATATGAATGCTTATCTAAGTTATATAAAAAATAGAAGAAACGAAATAAGTACTATAATTTGTTATAATCTTATAAGTTAATATTATGTTGCAAATATTTGTTACTTTTGATAAAAATCTGTCAAATAATCTTCACTAATTCTTATAATCCTTCAGTTAACTTAAATTTAATAAATACCTTAAAAATATAACACTATAAACTCTACTACAAATTTAGTATTTTAAGAAATAAAAACAATCAAAGATATTTTTAAAAATTTTGGTCTATAGTAAAACAATATTTATTAATAATTTTCTTGATGGTTATTAGACTACCCTATTCGGTAGATAAGGTACCTAATAGTGTCACGCAATTATATTTGAATAGATGAAAGTAGGCAAAATAACGAAAAAGACTCCAAATTTTTACGCAATTAAAAGCGTTATACTTCGTGTATTAAATATGCATCATCATTCATACTAGAGATGGGCGTTGATGAGGATAAGAGCAGATGCGGATACAGATGCTTCAAATTTTTAAGGATTTATGCGGATGCGGATTAGTGAAATTTTTTTATGTGCGGATACAATTTTTTTTTCTGCAGATAAAAAGCGGGCTGGGGTGTTAAAAAATGAATTATCAGCAAAATAATTTTTTCTTTATTTTAAACAGGAAATGACAAAATAAGTTTTATATTATCATAGAATATATTTTTCCACTAATTAATGAAAGCTTTTTTGCATCATTCTCGCTCAATAATTAAATCATTATCTAAATAAATGTATCCAAATAACATGTAACACAATATATTGGATAGAAAACTATTTATTCAGTAATAAAAAGCTGTAATTATTAAACTTAATATTTTGCGGTTATCTGCGGATAATCAGCTGCGGATCGCGGATGATAATTATAATTTTAAGTGCGGATGCGGATCGGGTCGGATGGCTTGAACAATTTGTCGAATGAGTGCATTGCGGATAATACGAAGTTTAGATTTATGCGGATGAATGTGGATAGCAATTTTTTGTTCCGCGCCCATCTTTAATTCATACTACCATTCAACATTACATATATACATAGTTGCTCAAGGGGGTTGCTTGCCCAGGGTTGACTACCCCTAGAATTCTGGAAAAGTTGCCCACCCCAGATGAAAAATCGAGATTTAATAGAAAACGTGCTATTTTTTGATTGGAAAAAAAATTTTTGGTCAGAAAACAAAAAAAAATGTGGTTTAAATCCGATCAGTTTTCGACTCCCCCCTCTAAAATTTGAGATTTTCAGGATCTGTCCCCCTGGCACTTCAGACCTTGGGTAACTATGCATATATATGTGAAAATAAATAATCTTACTAAAAAACAAAATTTTCCGACAGTTTCGATTGGATTATGATTTTTAAATAATAATAAATTTTGGATTTTCATTTTTTCCCTATATTTTTAGCTATCAAATTTATATATAGATGTTTATTGAATTGTATGCAAAATATGTTTTCATTTTCACATGTTTCAGACAAAATACTTTTAAAATTAAAAAAAGTTTTATGTATTGAACAAAAAAAGTTGAGTCACGAACATAGGCTCATAGTTAATAGACAAATCCATCATTCTGACAGACAAGCAAGCAAAAATTTTATGAAAACTTTTTCATATAATAGTCTTGAACAAAAATGCTTTCACAATAAAATTATCTTTAATTCAACGAAAAATACAGATATATACAAAACAGACATTAGATGTTTTTAAGTAAATTACGAAAAACGAAAGTATATATTATTTTTATTTGTATGTCGCACGAACAGGTACATAGCAATTGTCTATCCACTAAAATACTGTTGGTGGTGCGAATCGCACACTTTATACATTATCTGTATAATATGGGTGCTGTCACTTGTGATTGCGTCGCCAATGGTTCGCATCGCGAGAGCCGTGTCATTCCAAGTTGAAGAGCTGGAGGACTACTGTGACTGCAGAGAAGAATGGGAAGGGGAAATAAGTGGCATGATATATACAGCTGTTCTTTTCTTCGTCTCATTTATCATACCGTTTACCGCTTTAACGTTTCTGTATGGATCAATTGGTATTAAGACATTTAGACATATACAGCCAGGAGAAGCCCATAAAAACAGGGATAGAGCGCACCATAGAATAAAGATTAAGGTATTATCTAGTAATAGATTGCAAACTATATTATCAAGTGTTGATCACATTATTTTATCTGCTAATCGATTAGTTAGTTAGAGAATGCGTTAGTGAGTGGGTGAGAGAAAACTTTTTTTTCTCTGAAATTACCATTAAAAACATTGTAAGTGAATTTTTACACTGATTTTAGTCAAAATATATGTGGAAGTATTAAATATCAAAACTACCTAATTTATGTTAAAACAACTCAATGTTCTACTTCTAATTCCATTACAAATATTTTCTAAGAATAAAATCCAAAAAAACCCGCTTAAGATCAATTTGTCAACTAAACGTTAGCGTATGAACAGTTCAAACTTCTATCACTATTCTCAAAGATCTACTTCGTTATATGCCATGATTTGACTATTGCTTTACTTCACTAATCTCCAAAAATCGATACAAATCACGATTTCAAAGATACTGATATAGTGACTTATATTTTATGTTAAATTATTTTTTTCTAAAAATAGCATTAAGAAGCTTTTTGTGAGTTTATGATTTTTTAGAGAAAAATATAATCGTAGAGCTTATTTCAAAAATTCGTTTTTCAGTTATCTTAAGAGAAATATCGGAAATCATAAACTAAGTTTTAAGTTACATTGCAAAAGGCATAAATAATGATTTGAATGAACATATATAGGTTGTGAAAATGTTGCTGACATTAGTATCGGTGTTTCTCGTCTGCTGGTTACCGATACAAGTATTCGAGTTAATTGTGTGGCTCTACCAAGATCTTCGCGTACCGAAAAGTAAGACACATAAATTTCTATATATTGGCTTATACTTCATCTGTCACTGGCTTTCGATGGCGCATACATTTCTCAATCCATTTATCTATTGTTATATGAGCAACAATTTTAACGTAAGTGTTTTCATTTTTTTAAGTTATTTAAAACGTTTCTTAATCTATTATAAATCTTAATAACATTTTTAATGAGAATTCATTTAAAAGATTTAATTTATTTGGTAATTACTTGAAACATAATTAATCATTGATATATTAATATAAAGGTTTACAGTATAGTCATATTTGTGGTTGAACAGTATTGTGATCTCAAAGTTTTGATAAATATAACTAGAAGTGGAAGAGAGCTGCATATCATTCCATATATTTGTAATTAGCGAACACGAAAAGCTGATAACATTCTCTTCAATTAAATTCAATATAAGGTGGCACGAAAAATTGAGGAATAACATAATATGAGAACAATATAATAGTTGGAGTGACTAAATGGTGTTCGATAAGAATAACCGATCTTGTTTTAATTGCATTTTTGCGACTATTCTTTGGACTTACGTATGAATGTTGAACCAAATAGTTAAAATATCACCACTGTATATGTATATTTTTTACTTGCTGTCTGTGATTCGTTCTTAGATTTAACCTGCAATATAATATCATTTTTTTGTTTGCCAGACAACCGAATAATAAGAAGTAAATGTTAAAATGAGACATTTATCTCGGTTAGTATAAAGGCAAACAGAGACAATAGTAATATAAATCTGGTTGTTTGGTTACGAAAAAATAGCTTATTAGGGAATTGTTCCAAATATAATAACATTTAGTGGAGGATTATGGAGCCAAAACGCGATAATAATATTGCATTTATAGAAAAATAAATAATATACAAGATTTATATCGAATTCACAGCACTCTTAACAACATCTAATAAATACAATGTAATAGAAGAAGTGGTTGAGAAACCGCAAAACATGATAAAGAAAATATCAATGACTTAGCCATACAAAACAAATTCGAATAGCAATGGCTAAAAGATTTTCTGTAGATATAACGAATTTTTTGTTTAGCTTTGTTCATTAACTATTATTTTGCTCACGAACATCATGTATTATTTAAGTAAAATTACTTATAACGCTATAGATATGGTTAGGGATTTACAGTATGCGGAGAAAATTCTACATTAAGGGCACTTAAAAATAAAAATCCAGAATAATGAGTTTTTAAAATTATTATAATGTACTTTTAGTCAAAAATTTTTTGAATAACTTAATACTGTTTTTTCAATAGCTTAGTTGTCCCTAAAGATTATAAATGTACGGCAGCTATTATTTTAAAAACTTTTTCTATTCTAAATATTCAAAATAAAGTTTTATGAGTGAACGTTGCTAGAAATCAATGGATTTATTGACTTTAAAAGTAAACCTAAATTCTATTATTAAATCGGTTTAGTCTAGTTTTATTGAAAATTTATAAGCTTGTACTTCGTTCACTTTATTATATCTAAAATATAAATAGTTTATATTTCTTAACTTGAATAAAAATAATATTTCTTACGCAAGAATTTCAATAGAAAAGTCAATAATGAGTTTTAAAGTTTTTCTAACAGATAACATAATCTATTGACAGGTGGAAGACTTGCGGTCACTGCTTGATCGACGACTTCCAAAGTCGTGTTACAGCACTTCCTCGCCTCACAAACGACATACAACGATTGAAGGCGAAAGAATTTCGATCGATCGTATGGCGCACGGAGTCACACCATCCACCACTAAGACATTCATTCTTCACGCTTCGTCTGTTGTTTAGAATGAGCGTTGAATTTCATTTTTTTATTTTATTATTTTAAGTTGTAAAATGTCCGATAAAAATCTTTTTAAAGTTCTCTTCATTGAACGGTCAAACGTGAAATGAAATTATATTTTTGCTCATTTATATTAAGTATACCCAATATAATTTTTTTGTTGCCTATTAAAATCAACAAAAAGGATAATATTAGGCTATAATGTTAATTTATTTTAAAAATTCAAGTTTGATTTTGCATAATGTAACAAATGTTTGCAAAATAACTTAATTTTTCGATTTATAAATTTTGAAAATAGCCTTAAGGCTCTTAAATCATAAAGGATTATGATCGACATGTCAAATTCTTTGCAGAAAGCTTTAGAACTCGAATTTAATACGGTTTCTGTGTATTTTACTGGAATTAGTGCGCAAAGTGTGTCATTTAGTGATCACAACGGAGCTCAAACCGACCTAAAATAAACAGTTTTGTTGAACTGTTTTTTGAATTTTTAGTTAGCTATAAGATTGAAATTTTAGATCTAAAATATTTTCACATACATCAATTTTAACAAAAAAAAAGAGAAATTCAATTTCATTATGTTCTTGTTATGCGTAATATTCCTTTCAATAATTTATCATGCTATAAAAATTAATGTATAGATAATTAATTATTCAATGCATCTTATTAAAGTGTTTTCTAGTTTAACAAATTACCGGGTAGTAAAACTAAGCTAAATGTTTACTTTCCACGTAATAATGCATAGGACCTGAAGGATGCGCATTTGGAACTTGATGATCTATGAGCTAAGATTTTTGGGTTTCTTTTTATGCTTTTATCGCTTTTTTGGCTGTTAAAAAACAAAAAATCTAAACTTACTCGACCACAAGTTTAAATTCTTCCATCAACATCTAAATCGCTTAATGGTTTGGATATTAGCGCATTTCTGTTCTCGAATATATAATAATTACTGTATACTTAATGCTTGTCAAAATATATAAAAGGTATACATACATTCACTGTACATTTAACGCATTTTAACATATAAATGCACTAAAAAAATAATTTGTGATAATTTGATAAGTACTATACTTTCTCTAAAAAATAGTTTGACTTAAAACTTGCTCGGATGCCAAAATCAATCCAAAATCAGTTGTTAATTAATTTTAAAAAAAAAGTTTTTATTTTAAACTATATTTAAACATTAAAGTTTATTAAAAAGTTGAGTATTCCAAAATTTTAATATGAAGTATAGTATTTAATCTTAAACCGAATTACAAATTTTTTACAATATATCTTATTTAAAAAAATATTACAAATGGTATATACAGTAATATATATACGATTATATTTGATATTGATATATGTATAAATGTGTCTCATGATCACCTTGCTATGTACAAATTATTGTGTGGCTAATATATCCTTTAGTGTGGTATAATAATTATTTGAATAATGATAATATTATGATAAATTATTCTAATTAGTTATAGATGGTTTTCATTCCCATTTTGTGAATACAATCAATAGAATATGCCTATTCTTTATTTTATGCTATTCCATCATAACTTATGAATGGTATATTCATGATTACATATGTATTTTAAAATTATTTTCATTAATTTAAATTATTTTCAAATTTGTTAAACATATAAACAGTTATAGTTAACAGTAATATATGTGTGAAGTAAATAATCAATTAACATATCTTAAAAAATTGAAAATTATAAAAATGATCAGTTTTTAATTTTGTTGTTAACATAGACTTTTATAACCATATTTAGTAAACAAAGCATGATTGTCATGAAAATTGTATTTTTCTTGAAATGTTTGTTGTAATATCCATTACTAACAATTTAATAAATTATTGTTGAAATGATGTATCAGTACATTTAAACTTTCGATACAATCTAATATGAAAAGTTAAAATTAGTTTCCATCCGAGTTAGTGCTAAACAAGTATATAAACACAAGTGAGGGACGTTGCATAAATGCAACGCAATAATTAAATAAATTCTGTTAAAACAAGTAAAACGAAGTTATAGGTTTGTTGTTTAACTTTCAAATTTTAATTTTGCTTTTCTTTTACTTTTGTTTTTGAGTTTTATTTTAATTTAGATTGTCTTTTGCTTTTTATTTTTGTTTTATTTTTGTTTTATTTTTTATTTTGCTTGTATTTTACTTTTGCTTTTATATTTCGCTTTTTAATACAATTTTTAAAAGTAAAAGTTAAATAATTTGTCTTTTGGAAAATATATTGGAGTTAACAAGTTGTTAGACAGAATAAATTTGACTAAAACTGAATTTATTGCTTCTTTCATTCGGACTAAAGGTTTTACATAAGTGTCTGATAACATGAGTTCTAGAACTTTACATAAACAAAGTTTGAATTCTTTTGAAAGTTAACGCAATGACAGTAAAGTTATATGTGACTGAAGAGAGGAGAACAGCAGTTCTCCAGAAACGAATCACAAAAAGTTTGATTATTCAAACTTAAAACTAATAACATAATTATGAGCATTTGAGCGTAATAAATTTTTATATCAAAAGTTACGTAATATAGAATACTTTTTGAATACACTTTTGCAGAATATTTATGCCTAATGCTTATAAAAATTTAAAAACGCTCAAATGCTCATCGATATATATCGAGTGTATGCATATAATAGACATAAGAAGAATTGGTTAGTTTCTTAATAGGTTGAGTGTTCTTAAACAATACTCCTATTAACTACACTACAGATTCATATGGTTTGGTTTTTAATGGTTGGTTAATGTTTTTAACCATTTTTGCTGTTTGGATTGATTTGGTTTAAGTTTATTAATTTTTGTTTGGATTGGTTTGACAGTACTAAAAATTAAAAAAAACCATTTTCTAACCATTAAACCAATTACATAAAAATAGTATAAATAATTTTAGAGTATAGTGGCTGAAACTTGTAATAAACATAATTTATTGATTTTAAAACAACAGTTAATGCGTTTCTTATTTCGAAATACATGTCGATTTAGTTAAATATTCAATAAAATATAACTAATAAAGTTGATAAAAAAATTTATTTTAAAATCATGTTAATGGTTTATGGTTTTTTAATAGTTTGGTTTGGATTGGTTTACATTATTATTTTTTGTAATTGTTTGGAATGGTCAGGTATGAGAACGTAAATTTAAGATTGGTTTTGGTTTAAGAAAAGTCAAACCATTAGCACCTTTAGTAAATTTTATAATCTTTACTTTTAAGCTTTTATTAGGCTTCTATAATCCTTCCCTTTAAAAAAATGTAACTTGACAAGAATTTTGGTGAAAAAACATTAGCTAAAAGAATTTAACTCAAAACGAGAACAATCTTTGATAAAGAGCTCCATTTTTCGCCTAAAGCCTCACTATTTTAATAATAAGCTTGTGCATCGGTTTAAGTGTATATATATATATATGGGTTTCATTTTTATTGGTTTATTTGAAAAAAACACATATTACAAGCAAATATACTTATATAATCGCAAAAATAATTCGCGCTGTTTACGTTTAAAATCATATTTGTTATGTGATTATTTTGGTTATAAAATTTTAATTGTTCATAAATTGGGTAACATACCGTATGAGTTGCAGTTTTATGCATTATTCCTAGCTTTTACTGTACAAAAAATATGTTTTTTCTCTTACGATTGGTTATATTCATTCCCATAGACAGTCAGATAGACTGATCGCACTGTACTTTAGTTGAACTAATAACTCACAATCAAACGGTCAGACTATGTCAATTTGATGAGTTCTCATTTCTTTGTGAATATGAGCTAAAAAATTTAATAAAAAGTGCTAAACCAAAATAAATATATCAACAATTATCTATTATTCGTAAAAAAGTTAAAAGTTTATAATATGTTCGGTCATATATACTACTGATGATTTTGATTTATGTGATTAAGGGATAAGTAGCTTTTTGCGATCACCTCCAGTAGAGACATCTAATGGTTAACGTGATATAATAACAGTTTTTAATACAACTATTGTAAAAATGTGAAATTTTTATGTAAAATTAATACACTGTTAAATACAACGCAAAAATTAAATACAAGTTTACTTAATAAAATAATTGTATGATAACAATAAAAGCATAAAATATTAATGCGTATAGTATGCATTTTTAATAAGTTACTTTAGTGTATTATTTGTTTATCGTAAGTTTATAGTGTTGTGCTGTGTTATGTGCTCAGATATTAGTACAGTAACATAGCAATACATCCAAATAACTGCGATATAAAGGTAACACTGGCTGCAAAATAGAGGAGGAAAACTTTAAAAATGCCCGTTAATTTAGTCCCGTTAATTTTAGGTAGTAGTCCTGCCCTGTCCCGTCCTGTTTAAGGAAATTTTTGGTCCCGTCCCGTCCTATCCCAGAGCTATTTTATTTTTATCAATATAGGGCTGTCAGAAAATTGAATGACAAATTTTATCTAAACTTTCATTGATAAAAACTCAAGACTGTTTTATAAAATATAACATAAATCATTTCACTGGAATGTATGTGATAAAATTGAAAAAAAAGTTAAAATTAGATGACGTTTGCACACAAAAAGCAGATCTTTATAGACTATCGGGATTAAGCCAAAGAATTTTAAAATCCTTCCTGTCCCGATTCTTACATGGTACAATCCCGTCCCGATAAATCCAGTAAAAATTTTCAAAATCCCGATCATATCCTACTCCGTCCCGATATTTTTTTCAGGTCTACTGCAAAACTTACTATAACCTTTAATAATGAATCAAAACACTAATATATGACATCCAGTTACATCCACATGTTTTACAAATAATTATTAATGGTTTAAATAATAGGTACGAAACAAAAATATTGTACTTTTTTTTCTTTGATTAGCGTGTAAGTTATTTTTGATGTTCTATGTTGTCAACAAATGTATTAATCTTTGTTAGAAACTTACCGGTAACTAAACATCTAAGGTCAAAATTGTTCAATATAAAACCAAAATGCTATTTATAGTTCAGAAAATTTGGCTCATCTCATTGCTTTCAGATTTACAATATTAACAAAAAATGTACTCAAACCTAGAGGAAGCAACATTAAGAGGGAGCTCACTTTGTTATAGTTTGATCTAATATAATAAATTTATTTAAAGATTACGATTACTTAAAATAAATCAAATCTAGTTTTCAAAATGCCAAAGTAATCTTATATAAAATACGTGCTAAATTCTTTGGTCTAGCTAGTGAGGACACATGGACGGACGGACGAACAAGCAGTATCAAAAGCATAAGATCATCTTTTTTAAAAATTAGCTAAAAATTACTTAATTTATTGCTCAAATTTTCCCTCAATTGTCCAGCCAATTATGAATTTGTACATTTAATTTAGAGTAAATTATTAAATATTGAAAAGTTATCAAATTTGTTTAATATATTTTAGGTATCGTTAGAATGAAATTAAAATTATTTTGGAAAAAGTATTATAATAAATAATTAAATCCGTTTAATTTCGATTTGCAATCAATAATGCCAATAGAATGGTATAATGCTATTCAATCGACAAATATAATCATAACGATTCTCGACATCCTTTTATCGAAATTTTATTTTCCCATAAGAGCATTTAATTAACTTTTTTGCCAGCAGATGGCGAATTGTGACCCACTAAATTATATTCTAACAATTACAAGTGAAACCCTTTGCAATATGCAAAGCAAATAATTCTTTAATTTTCTGTCATCATTTCATAATTTTTGTGATTTATTTATATATAGATAAATTAATCACTTTCCACTATTTAAAATATTACAGAATTTATTGTATTAAATATTTATTAAACTTTGCATTAGTGCATTTGAATAGCATACTAATGTATGAAATATTTTTAATATTTGCATGGTTTATCAATTCACATTCCCTTCATCTATTATATATTGTTAAATTAATAATATAAAAAATACATTTTCGTCTCTCTCACTCTCCCTCCCCCTCTCTCTCGCTCCCCCTCTCTCTCGCTCTCCCTCTCTCACTCCTCCCCCCTCTCTCTCCGCAACAATTAAATTCTATGCAAAATACACTTACAATATTTGAATATATCATATTTACTGACATTACTTATTTGTCAATATCCGTAGAACAATGAAATAAATTTTCTATAACAATACTGGCCTGTATCGGAGAACCACCGAGATAAGAAACAAAGTTAATAATCAGTGACAAACAAGTGTTACATTTCTGAAGTTAATCGCTACTCGTGACTTTAGTCACGTATAACTTTGATTCAACATTAGTGATGAGAAGTAGACTATGGAATCGTGAAAAATTAAAGGCACGAGCCCGATTCAAGCCTGAGCCCAAAACAACACGACAATTTAAAATTATTTAAGCCCAAACTAACCGGATTTTAGATATAGACAAATACGTAACTTATTTAAATTAATTTAATATCATAATTAGATTTTATATCGAATACTATATCAATTGTTTGGTTTTAATAGTGTAGTGATCGGCAGTAGATTTAAAGTTAAATCGGCATAATTAAAATTACGTACTGAAAACAAACTGGAAGCAGAGATGGAAAGTAAATTTTGTTGAATTGAAAGAAAACTTATTGCACTTATGAAATGATATGCAATAATTATTTAGCATTTTAAAGTTTAATATTTAAGTTTGGTTTACTTTATACTTTGGTATGTTTATATGCTTTGGTACAGTTTCAATGAAATTTTTCAGGCTTTCATATTATTCAGGCCCAGTCAGATACAATTTGTATGGCATGAAAAATGACATTATATGATCGAGATGTGTGGCTGTCTGGATGTCTGTCCCCTTAGCTCAATGCTAAAAAGTTCGAAGAAGTTTTAAGTTTAGAAAATTTGATTTATTTAGCACAGTTTTGATTTTAAGTTTAAATTCTTGATTTCACGATAACTTATATATGTATTCGTAACTTTTATTCCTAATATGTAAAGAATCGGAAGTAACTTACGAAAACTTAAATTTATGAAAATAGATAAACTTAATTTAATATGAAAAATCCACGCTCTATAATGATCACGAATTTATTCTTAATTTTTACTATTAGGCTCTAAATTATAACTAATTGAAGATAAATACTAGAAAAATAGTTGATTGCGACGCTTTTATATACTTAATTTTTTTGCCGGATTTTATTGAACTGTTTTAATCAATAATTATTGTTAACTTTAATCTGTTATAAGTATTTTTATATCACGGATAAAACAATGTGATTAATTTACAATCTAAATAAAAGCTAAAAGTTTAATTTAAGTAACAGCAATAAAATAATTGACAAATGTTTAAAAATGGTTAAATATAAAGTTTAAGTTATTATTTAAAATGTTAATTATTTTTTAGAGTTATTTAATTTCAAATAAAATCATTTAAAACGATAATTGAATGGCTATACAGCATAGAGATTCGATAATTTCTCAACGATTTATTTTGTTCATGTTGGGCACCATTGGATGCAGTTTACTATATCTAATTAGATTAAATTTAAGTGTAGCGATTGTTGCGATGGTAAAACAGAAGAAAACTGCCGGTAATATTACCGAAAATAATGATGTGTGCTATAACCAGGAAAATGTAACTTTCGCTGGTCAACAAAATAACGTAAATATACGAAATAATTAAACTATAAAATTATATTTGAATATGTTTTCCATACAACGTTAGGGTGAATACGAATGGAGTGAATCACTACAAGGCGTAATATTAGGCGCGTATTTTTATTCGTATTGCATAACCCAAATCGCTGGCGGACGTCTTGCCGAGAGATGGGGTGCCAAATGGGTGTGTGGTTTGGGTATATTTTTACCATCAATATTCAATGCACTCATACCAATTAGTTTAAATCTTCATGTGTCAACTATAATCATTTTGCGTATATTGATTGGAGCGCTTCATGGTCTAGTATTTTCGGCTTTAATATCTATGTATACGAAATGGTTTCCTAAAAACGAAGTATCATTTCCAATAGCGGGAACAATGTTTGGCGGAAATATAGGTTCGGCTATCACTATGGTAATGACAGGATATCTGTGCAAAATAAACTTTCTTAATGGCTGGCCATTGGCTTTTTACTTGAGTTCAATCATACACTTAGTTTGGTTTGGGTTGTGGTGTACACTTGTTTTCAACACTCCCAGCGAACATCCAAGAATCTCTCAACAAGAGTTGTATCATATTAAAGAAAATATATACTCGAATGCTAACCCAAAATCTAGGAAGAAAATTCCGTGGCTGTCGATAATGAGTTCAGCGCCAGTTTGGGCATCAATCATAACGAAAGCGTGTACCAGTTATGGTTACTTCGTGTTATGCACAAAATTGCCAAAATATCTTGACTCTGTGTTTGACATGTCTTTGCACACTAATAGCTGGTTTAATTCGTTTATGTACATGTGTTTATGCGTTTCTTTGATTTCTGGTGGACCGCTATCTACATATATTATCAGCAAAAACCGGTTCTCTAGAATAAGAGTTAGAAAACTATTTCAATCAATTGGTAATTAAAAAAGACTAATACTATGCTTTGTAAATATTTATAAAATTATTTTAATTTAAGCTAATATTGGAGGCGGTGTTTGTTTGATATTAATACCAATTGTTGGATGTAATAAAACAGCAGTTATAGCATTGCTATTAATTGGTATGTTTATCTATGGATTTTTCTCTGGCGGTGAGTACGCAGTTATTCCCGAATACGCCGCCGATTTATCGGGCACTATATTTGGCGTATCGTACACAATTGCTTCCGCAACCGGTTTTATTGGTCCACTCATCGTTGGCATTTTACTTGAATCTGGCGTAAGTTAACTATTTTAATACGCTTCTGTTCTTCATACCAATTTGCTGTCTTAAAATTTTTTAAACATATTCCTGTCTTTTTATAATGCCAAATGTTGCCATCTATTTTTCTAACACTTTTTAATCAATTTATTGTGAATTTTTTGATCCATTCTTCAGATCATTAGCTTTTAGTGGCATTTTTTAAATTTTAATAATAAACAAATAATGTAATTTAATGTAATAAAAGACTGTACAAAATTTCGCTTATAAAAAGCATGTTTTTTACAAGCGATTATTAACTATAAAGTTTATAGTATAAACAGTGAAGCACAACGCTCGAGCGGATGGCGCTCAGTGCTGAGCGTGAGCGGCGAGCGTTAGATTTTTACCTAGCGCGATGTAGGTCATGAAAATTATATTTTTTTATTAAAATTTCACAAATATTGGAGCTCGGATAACGCTCCGCGCTCGAGCGTGTAATGAAAGAGAGCGTCGAGCGTACTAATTTTACCGATCGTGAGGGCGAGCGTTGAGCGTCATTTTTTCGCCGAGCGTGTGCATCACTGAATATAAATTTGATTTTCCTGTATTTATTGTATCGGTGTTAATAGCAACTTGACCAGTAAATAATTTTGAAAAAGGAGGTCATTAACGGTTACCATAGGTCTTATAACCGGTAACGATCATCTCTAAGTATAATTAAGTTAAATTTACAGTAACAAACATTTAATTTATTTTGCTACAAGGAATTATTTTGTTTAATTTTTTGCTATGAAAATTTTAAAAAAGTTATGTTTATGTTCACAAACATTTGCATAATTGAAAATTTTAGATCTAAATAAAAATTTTATTTTCCAAACATTGTGTTAAAGAATAGTCGAAATCAGTGGAATATAGTTTGGTATATCGCCGGCGCTGTTAATTTGTTTGGTGCATTTATTTTCGAAATGTTTGGATCAGCAACACCACAAAAATGGGCTGTTTTATCTAATACTTAAGATTGGATATCAATTATAATAAATGTAATAGAAATGAGACAAACAGTGACTATACTTAATAAAAATATTTTGTTCAAAACATGTCTGCTATAACCATGAAATAATTTTATTTCTAATTAAACATAAAATTAATAATGATAATGTTATGAGTTTAAAGAAAACCCTAAAATATTGCATTACAAGAATGAAAATTAATATTGAGCTTACAGTACTTTTAAGTTGATCCCTACTTTTTAACATACTTATTTTATAAAAAGTTCGTCTGTCAGCTGGATGAACGTTCGCAGTTTTGTATTAATATAGGGATTTGGCATTTGGTTTAAAAAATAATATGTATGTATTAACAAGGGTGCAAAGAGGTTACCCCTCCCCCTAATAATTCTCAAAAAGTTGCCCCCTTTGAGTGAAAATGACAAACCTAAAAAATGAAAATTGACAACTCTATGGGGTAAATTTTTTTAATGCTTTTTTGACAGATGGCAGAAGAAAAGTCGCTTAAATCCGAGTAGTTTGACCCCCCTAAAATTTTGAAAAGTCGAAAAGTAACCTCCCCCCATACCGTCATACTCTGGGACACCCTGGCATTAACCCTTTAAAAAAGGGAACTCTCTATGAGTGTGCCTCAAATTGTTTAAATTAGCTGTCAGATTGTCAGGCAAACTTGTTATAAATAAGTCTTATCTATAAGTTTTTTTCATCGAAAGTTAATTGATGAAGATTCACTTTTGTTTGTATATATAAGAATTTTTTTTGACAAATTATAAATTTAAATGACTAAAAACTTGATGAGGTTTTGCTAAAATTATTTATATAACTTACTTTACACTTAACTTATTTGATAATGCATTTGCTTACTAATGCTTAAATTATAAAAATTAACTAATATTATAAAACGAACAAAAGAATAATAAATTTCTAGTGGTATAACTATAACTAAAAATAAAATCATTTTAAGTCCAAGACTAAAATAGATATTTTTATTATTCAGTGAAGTTTGTAGGTTATTACTAAGCGTCTTTAACTACATCTACAGATAAAATATTGTAATTTAGGTTTTAAGATTTAAATAATTAATATGATAATTTATTTATTTTTTAATTGTGTTGACGTTTCAATTAGATCGAGCGTTCACACTCATAATGTGCGTATGTGTGGTTATAAAATTTATTATTATATTTGTTTTAAAGAAATAGAATTTGATTGTTATTTATAAGAAAAGTGTTGATGCAGTGCACTGGTTTTGTAACACGTATAAACTAATTTTATTGATATTATAAAACTCCTTTGAGGATAACAAACAGTTAGCAACAGAAGCGCAAAACAACAAAAGTTTGCTGGTGTTACGATAGAAATAAGTAGAAAAACCGCTTGTGTCCGGTTTTTTAATAAATTCAGTTATTTCTTTCATGCGATCTTATATAAGAAACTTTATAACACCTTTCGTTCATGCGCTGAAATAATATACTTCGTTATCAGATAACTAATTGTCTGACAGTGTGTGAGTATATTAAATAACTTTTAAAGTATAAAAATTTTATTAGTAATTTTTAAACGAACAAATTTATTTAATAATGAATTATAAATTTTTTATAATAAGTTTATGTTAAGAATTTTGCTTAATGAAATAAATAATAATATGGGTTTTTTTAAAAATGTTAATCATCGAACAATAGTTTCAATATTAGGTGCGTCAGGATGTGGATTGCTTTATATCTTGAGAACTAATTTAAGTGTGGCCATAGTAGCGATGGTCAATAAGGACACAATTA
>JAQIXJ010000927.1:0-25549 GCA_034700185.1 Phthiracarus laevigatus | reverse complement strand
CTTATTACCGAAAATACAAAATTATGGGAGCGAGCGAACGAAGAGAGGGAGCGACCATAAACTATCTAAATGTCAAAAAGCAAAGTAAGATATTATGACCGCAACAATCTTGTTTTAAATTAAGATGAATTTTATAATGAAGTTTCAGAAATTTCTATATATTAAATCTATATAAAATTCAATTTTTACATATATAATTAATTATAAGATCATTTTTATTGTACATTTCGAAATAAAATTTAGTTAATTAACATTAATTTATTTGAAACTAATTTTAAACTTTAAGTAAATTGATTTCAATAAAAGTTAAGTTAAAAAATAATTGAATCAAAGCATATATTGCTGTATCTCATTAAGCCATATGAAGTAACAAATATATCCCCACGATTTACAACGCATTTAATCAACCTTTCATTGGTGTGTTTATAACAAATATAACTTTTCAAATAACATATTTTTACAAAACACAACACATCTATATTAAAATTTTTGTGCACAACAAGACCCTATTTCTGTACCAAAAGTCAGAATATATTCCTCAACTAAAATTAATTTTTAAACCGATCAAAAAATAATATTTTATAAAAGAGTTAACTGAATTTATTAAACGTTTTTAAATTTTCTAAAGAAAAACGCTATTTTCCTTTTCTAAAAAAAGGAAAAATTAATTTATTTAGTGATAATAAATTTAAAAATAATAATAAAATTGATTTGAATGAAAATTAAATTATAAAATAATTGAATGACGGCATATTTTTTGGTGAGCCTTTAAGTCACCAGAAGTAACAAATTTTTTGCCACAATTTACAGCACATTCATACAATCTTTCATTTGTGTGTTTATAACAAATGTGACTTTTTAATTCATTTAATGTCACAAAACTCATATCACAGCCATTATAATCACATTTGAATGCTTTATAACCAATATGTCGTTTTTTATGTTCAAAAAGAGTATTTTTCCATTTAAATTCTTTTCCGCATCCATTATAATCGCATTTATATAACTTATGTTCGCTGTGCATTAATAAATGAATTTTTAAGTATTCCTTTCGAGAAACATATTTATTACAGTCTTTAAAATTACATTTATATGGTTTAATGTTTGTGTGAATCGATTCATGTCTTCGAAAGTTGACTTTTTGTAGAAATATTTTATAACATTTATTGCATTTATATTTTTTTATATTAAGATGAATTTTATAATGTTTTTTCAATAAATAATTTTTCCTAAACCTCTTTCCACACTGAGGCCAAACACATTTAAATATTTTTTCTTTAGTATGGAATAATTGATGTGATTTAATGTGATTAACATTATTTGTTTTATAATTACACTCATTATAGTCACATATATATCTAAATCTTAAATTTTTTCAGTGATCTTTGCTAAGTTGTGTTAAATTACTTTTCCATTTTGTTGCGAAAAAATAGCCTTTATATTTGCACTTGGATTTCAATTCATTTTTATATTCGATCACAATTTTATTCACCTTTAATTTACTAAAAATCTGTATTCACATTTTTTATTCTTAACAAAATTCTTAATATTAAAGTCGCACACCGTTTTCTTAGTTAAGTCACACTTTTGTTGCACTAAATAATTTGCTTTATTTATACATTTCTGTAATTCACTGTTTAATGAAAGCATAGTAATTTTTTCTAATATAGTTGTTGCACTTTCACGATAAAATGCATCATAATAAATACCTTATCATTTCTCATTTTTTTGGGAAATGATAAAAAATATTTGACTTTCTTTTTATGATTATTTATTTACGAGTTAGTATTAGCTATTATTACATCAAGTTTTTTAGGATCATAATAATGACAATATTTTATTTAAATTTAAGACAAATTTCTACCTAATCTTGTTAGGATGACTGCCGTACTGATGAATGAAAAAACAATTATAATTCATAATCGAAGCGATGTTAACAAACACCTGTGGCAGATGTTAGAGTTGCCACACATGGGGCAGAAGTGAACGAATACCAACTTTTAATAAATACTCATGTAGTTTTGCATTACATGTATTATTTCAGTGTATATTCAGTGTATATACCATTGAATATTCAATTTGATAAAGACATCTGCTGCTAAAACTAATTTCGAAAACATTAAATTTAAAAAGTGGTATAAAAAGTTAATCACTTATTTAATATATATATTCGATTACAATTTTATTGACTTTCATTTTACTTAAAACTCTGTGACCACATTTTTTATTTTTGATGGATTTTTCTAATTTAATACCGCACATAGTTTTCTTAGTTAATTCACATTTTTGTTGCAATAATTTATTTGAATTATTCATACATTTCTGAAATTCACTGTTAAATAAAAGCATTGAAATTTTTTCGTTTATCATTGACGCACTATCACAACAAAATTCATCATAGGTTTCCATTATTAGGCAATAATAAAAATCTTGTTTAATATTTTGTCAAATGAAGACATTCATTTTGGGTTTTCTTAGAATAAATGCAAATCTATCTTGGAAATAGGGAGCAGATTTTTCGGTTAAAAAAATTGAAATTGGGTCTGTTATCGTTTTATAAATGCTTAAAAATCGGTTAATTTTTTTGTTGACATTTTTAATTTAAGAAAAGATTTTTATTTTATTTACTACGTCATATATTTCAATTTTTCATGTAAAAATTTTAGCTTATTTTCTCTTAAGAATTTCTATGCACTGAATTTATATTGAAGCTCTAAAGAAACTAGAGAAGCGCAACGAGTTTTTATTTATGATCAGTTAATTTTTTCAATAAATTTTTAAACTTTTACTTTAGTTTATAAACTATGTATTAGGTTTAATTTATTATTTACTGTCAAATTACGTGTTTGACGATTTAAATGCAGCGATTCATGAATTTAATTTGAAAACTCTTATTTCTGTTTTTTCTGTTGCGAAACAAAATTTTGTTATTTCGGTTAAAAACAATATCTTTAAAGCTTTGATTTAGGATAGTAGATGTTTTGATTTAGCTCTTAATATAGATTGAAACCTAACTTTAGACTCATTCAGTTTTAACCGAAATATCCGCTCCTTACTTATAAGCAATGCTAACAAATACCTGCGGCAAAAGAGAATGTTAGGCATTCAAAATAGCAATTAAAGTGAAGGCCAACACAGTATTGTCAATTTCATAAAGTTAGTTGAAAGGTTGAATGTATGTCAACTGCTGCTAACACTTTACCGGAACATCGATATATAAATCGCCCCAATTTTTCATTGCATTTTTGTCGATAAATCTTTGTCCACATTGAGGCCAAACATAAATAAATGGTCTTTGTTTAGTATGAATTGATTAATGTCTTATAAAATTAACAATTATGTTAGTTTTATATTTATATTTATCATAATTACAGTGATATTTATAATAGTTTAAATGATACATTTTAAGTGTCGATAAAGAATTAAACTTTTTAGTACTAATATGATTTAAAAAGTTGTTAAGATTGCACTCGGATTTGAATTGATTTTTATTTTCGATGACAAATCTATTTGTGTTTACAGTATTTTACTTTAAAATGTGTATTCAAATTTTTTAGTATTTACAGAAATTTTTAAATTAAAGCCGCGTATCGTTTTCTTAGTTAATTTACACATTTGATGCAATAAATAATTTAATTTATTTATACATTTCTGTAATTTACTGTTTAATGTAACATAGAAATTTTTTCTATTATAATTGAAGCGCTATCAATACAAGATCTATCATAATTTCTAATTTTTTGTCAATATAAGAACTTTATTTTTAAGACAAATTTATGTCGAGTATTGTTAGAATAACTGCCTTATAATCATACACTCCGCAATTAATTTTTTATATCAAAAGTTACGTAATATTGAATACTTTTTGAATACACTTTTGCAGACCATTGACGCCTAATGCTTATAAAAAATTAAAATCGCTCAAATGCTCATCGATTGCGGAGTGTATGCTTATAATGAAGATCAAAGTCTAAGGCGTATCTAACGTAAGCAAGATCTAACAAACACATAAAGAAGAAGAGAGTGGTTTTTGTACATTATTCAAAATAGTAATTAAAGTGAAGGTCTACTTTAAAAATTTAGTTAAAATGTTGAAGGTATGAAACATGCTATTAAACTATTGGTTACTTATAAACTCGTTTAAAAACTTAATAAAACGTTCAAAATTTAGACAACGCATTTAATGTGACAGAGAAAAGGTTAATTTTGATTGCCTGTGGCTTTGATTTTTTAAATATTATGCATAAATTAAAAAAGTTTTAAATTTAAGATTTATAATTTCTGTGGTGACATAAATCTGGTAAATTAATGTGTTATGCTAAAAACTAATTAGCGTTAAAGTGTGTTAAAATTCAGAAATAATAAATTTCCAATAAAGTGCCCGAAAAAACTAGACAATTATTTAAAAGAATAATGAGTTAGAATCATATAATTAGTTATAAAATTAGATTTGGTGTTTTTTAACATAATTTAGCTCAAATTTCTGTTGCACTAATGATATTAATTCAGGGTGTCCCAGAGTGTGTCGGTATGGGGGGAGGTTACTGCACACCGTTTTCTTAGTTAATACACACTTTTGTTTTAATAAATAATTTGCTTTATTTATACATTTCTGTAATTCACTGTTTAAAAAAAAGCATAGAAATTATTTCTTTTATATTTGATGCACTATCACCACAAATTCTAACATTAATACTCATTATTTAGCATAAATAAAATATTACTTTTTAATTTAATCAAAAATTTAAGCCAAATTTCTGTTGAAAATTGTTAGAATTACTGCCTTATAAAAAAATACAAGTCTAATCGTAAGGTGTTAGCATGACATTAAGTATTAGAAAACGATTTTTATTTAGTATTCAAAATACTAATTAAATTGATGGTCAACATTGTATAATCAACTTCAATATGTTAGATGAAAGGTAGAAGACAACACCTATTAAATTATTGGTTACTTATAAACTCGTTTGAAAACTAAACAAAAATATCAAAGTTTTTGAGAACTCATTCAGAGTGGCAGAGAAAATGTTAAATTTGTTTGCCTGAGATTTGTGATTTTGTTTAAATTATGCATAATTTATAAAATTTGTAAATTTAAGATTTATAATTGCTGTTCGTGACATAAATCTGTCAAATTAATGAAATGGTTTAAAATTCAAATTTAATTCAAAATAATAAATGCGATTATATTTTCATAAAATTTTTAATAAAACCGGACATTTTTTAGTTCACTTTCTCAAATAGATGTCGAGCTTATGCTTTTGAACATGTCCGTCCGTACGTTCGCCGTCTTTTATCGCCAAAGGGATTCGGGACATTGCAATCAATGTTTATCGTTAATCTATTATATCATTATGCATTAACCTCTCAAAATGTGAGCTATCTATGAATGTGTTGTTCTTGTTTAATTTCTTATCTATTTGCTAATAATACCGGTCATGACAGTAGCATAAATAAAAATTTTAAGCTGATATGACTGATTGGCTGATAAAAACAAGCCCCAGCCCGTTAAAACTTAACTCCACTCATTAAAATCTAATAGTCGCATAGTTAGACGACTTTGGTGTGCAGAAGAAGGGTGTACGCACTTCTGGCTGAAATTCTTCTGACACCACCAAAATATTACGTTAGTGATCGACGCAACGGTAGACACTATAATACACGATGAATATTCACGTGAACGAGTTTCCTGGCTGTACGGTAAATGCCGACACCAGTAAACAGTTAACTGAAACACCATTAAACAATGCGCCAGTAAACAAAGCGATTGCCGGTAAACAAACGAATTCAATTGAAAATAAACCAAATAACAACGAAACTAAATAACGGATAATTAACGAATTTAACGGTAAGCAAATGATTGTTTACTGGTTTATTTATGATGAATGTTTAAATCTAACAAATAAAGAAGTACTCTTAAATAAATCAAATCAAATTATTTATTAATTATAAAATATTGTTGGCTTAATGCGACTGCTTTAATGGAGTGCAGGAATACAAGTGAATAACTAATACATAAAATTACATACAAAAATATAGTAAACTATAATAAAGCTTAAAATTGATTATTTATGACTAAAGATTTGATCATTTTGTTATACTTTGCATATTTATCTGTGTTGGCGTAGATGGCAAAGTTCCACTGGCTCCCATAAGTTCCATACTCTAAGAGTATGAGCCGCTTTAATGACTAACAATATCAGACTGTATACAATGATCTGCTGAGTTAGCAGTGGCTGTGATGCCGTTGATAACAAACAATGGAATAAATAATTCAAATCAATAAATTTGATTCAAAGTGGATGAAGTTACCTATTACTGCAACCAAGTTGGAAAGAATTTTCAAAAGTCATTGGGAAAACATTTACCAACTTTTGCATTTTTCTTTCAACTCCGAGATAATTATTCACGCCATTTGAAAATATAATATGGGTTATAAGTTTTACATTTACATTATGCTCATTATAATTAAATAAAATAATAAGAAATTATTACAATTGTTCATTTTATTCTCAGAATCATATATGGATTATCAACACGTTTACTTTTATTTATATCAATGTTGATATATAAATTCAAGGTTGTTAATTATTGTCAAAGAAGTTAATTGCACCAAAATAAATAAATTCAACTAGAAGAATTTAACACATGCTAATGTGAATTTTATATTTAGCCTTAATGTAATTTTAGAAATATTAATTATGTTATAAAGTGTCATTTGTTAACTACATTAATAACACTTTTTGTCAATTAAAAAAGATTTGGCATTAAAAACATAAAATATGGTAAAATTTGTAATTATAATTTTTTAGCTCAACTTATGAGTTGTTTAAAACAAGAAGAGTATTTTGATGTAAAAAACATTAAAGACACGAGAAACACAAACTGGCATAATCGTTTATTTGATACAGTGGAAACCAATTGTGTAAAGGAAGAAAATTTGAATGATCCTGGTTTGATGAATAATTTTCAAAAAAATTAAGTAAAAAAGTCTAAACATCAGGATAAAAAGTCTAATGTATGTAAAGCGTCATGTTCGGCATAACTCAACAGATAAAAATTAAAAATTAAAAAAATTAAGGCCAAACTGCGCGAAAGTAATAGAGGGTTGAAAACATGAAAAAGTATAGGGCCACTAATAGAACCATTGAAATATTAAATCTTATCAATTATAAAAACAGCAAAGATGATCTTGTTCTTGCAATTTAGCCAATATTAAGTGTCATAAATAAGTAATAAAATTTTCAGAAAAGAGAATTTTACTAGATTTGACTGTAAAAGAATGGGATTTGACTATCGGGAAAAATGAATAAGTTCAAAAAATTAAAACATTTAAAATCAAGTGAGCTAATGTTGTTTGACTATTAAAAGACATAAGTTAAAGCAACTGTTCAATTATTTTAAAACTTATCCCAATATGTATTTGAAAATTTAGTTAATCTAAAATTTTTATTCAGAATTAATTATTTTGTTAATAAGTTTGATAAATAAAAATACTTTTTAGTTTATCAACTTATTTCACAACTACTTTCCTAATCTAATTTTAAAAGTTCATAAATATATCAAACAACTAATCGATTCAACTTTACTAAAAGAATTATAAATGGTCTCAATAATGTTTTCCATGACTTACCAAAACTTTACTTTTGTATTAAAAAATTTTTTTGAGTCATTAGTAAACATCTGTAAATAGAAGCTTGGTAACCTAAAGTAGATATCTAAATCTAACTCATCCGAATTACGCGACAATTTTTCTGTTATCGGCCAAAAAACATTAAAACTAGAACGACACATTCATAGAGAGCTCACTTTCTTATACAGTTTGATCTTAGCTATTATTTAGTAACATCTAAAGCTTCAAAAATAACTGATATAAAATACGTGCTAAGTTAAGTGGTCGAGCTAGTGCGGCCACGTCACAGACGGACGGACGTACGGACGGACGACGGACGGACGGACTGGCTTGTTCAAATCCATAAGTTCGCTCTCTTCAAGAAAGTGAGCTAAATAATTTTCTCCCAAAGGGTTGTCATTTACCATTTTCTAGACAAGGGGTTAACTTTTTAGGATTCTTGGAGGTAACCTTCTACAGCTCCCCACTAGGACACCGTGGTACTATCATATCCTTCGATGCTCGGTTTTTTGAAACGTTTAATGTTTTTTCTTTGTTATTTAAGAATAATGATCTAACATATTGTTTGCGTTTATTAGCTTTAAATTATCGCAATATAGAAATATCTTAAGTCTTATATGTTCAGTGACCTAATATAATTTGTTCTATAAAAACAACTGTTTTTTTGCCACTGGGTCTCAAATATAACTTTTGAATCGCAGTTTTTATTTTACAAAGCAGTTGTCTACTATTGGAGTCCAAAATAATTTTAGTCTTTATTTCTTAAACTTTTAGTGCTATTGATTATAAATTGCACAATAATTAAGAAAACTTATTTATCGATTTTAATTGAATTGAGTGAAACTTATGCGGATGGCGATTTTGATTAAATTGCATGTTACGTTTGTTATGGTTATTTATTGTTTTACTTCTATGTGAAATTTCTCCCCATGCTTATCATAAATATTCTCGTGTTCCTCAATAGAGTAATGAGTTAGTAAAGCTTTCAATCTTTTCTATGTTTTTAATTGTCTTTTAAAACTTTAATTAGAAATAAGTTCGTTTGTACGTTTTGCATTGTCAAAGATAAAAATAATAATAACAAATATTCAAAAAAAGAAGTAAAAATCAGTCTTAATTATTAAAGTTTTAAATCTATGTTGGAACTCATATATTTTACTTAGATATTCGGCGTATATTAATTGACTTATATTTCCATCGAAAAAATCAAAACTTTCTTTCTCCAATTCCCATATATTTGATTTAAAATAATAACCGAATCAGAAAAATCACCGATGACGGTATTGTTAAGAGAAAATTAGAACAAGGTCAATATGTTTTAATATTACAGTTTTTTTGTGACATGCAACTAACTTTTAAAAACATCAAGAACGTAATTTGGCATAATAAAAATCTCAACATATCTATTGTTGAATTGATAAACTCTGATTAGTGCGAGGAAGTTAATGATGCCTGCAAACAAGTTGGAACGCTTTTTAAAAAACTATTAGAAATATTTTTACCAACTTTTGCATTTTTATTTGATATTAAAGTTGGTCAATCGCGACATATGTAACTTTTTTTGGAAATTTATTTTTCTGTTCTATATACACTATTATAAAGCAAAATAACATAGAAATTAATTTAAGAAAATAATGATGAATATCTGATAATAAACTCCCTTAATTATCAAGCAAAAAATAGATAAAAATTGGAAAAATAAGGCAAAAATTACAAAAAAAAGGCTAAAATATGGAACGGGATCTCCCGTTTTTATATGAAAACAGTCTTAAAAATGTTAAAATAGACAAAATTAGTTGTCATCTGAACGGGATATTCCCTTTTTATAGTAACAATTTGGACAAAAATGATAAATATAGGGTAAAAATAGTCAAAATTAGAACGGGATATTACGTTTTTATAAAGACTATATTTTTAAAAACAGAATTGATTATTGGCTTGTTTTATATAAAAATTCAATTTTTTAAGAAATAATATAAACTAATGGGAGCGAGCAAACGGAGAGAGCGAGCGACAATATACTAACTGAAATTAACTTTACAAAGTCAGATATTATGACCGTATCGATCTTGTTATAGTCATATATTTAATTTTTTATGATATTCAATACAATTCATCGTTAAAAAACCAGCTTAAATCTTTTAATCAGAAATATTTCAGCCACATAGAACATAAGTTTTTGGACCACATAGTTACAAATGGAACCACCGATTATAAAAACGGAGCTATCATCAATCTAAATCCCACTTTCCGACTCTTTCTATTTTATATATATAATTATGTAAACCAATCAAACTAACCAAACTAACCAAACCGACCAAACCTACCAAACATAACAAAACCTAACAAACCTATCCAAACATAACAATTCATTTCCGATTCTATTAAACCTATTCAAACCTAATAAACCTACTATTAGTTTATCTCATCTTTGTTTACAAAAATGTATTGTGAGAATTTTATAATAAAAATTTGATAACAAAATTCACGCTATAGTACACTACGGCCAAATAATCAGTATTTTTCGACTTCAAACTCGTTTTGGTGAATTTTCTAATAATCTATTTATAATTTAAAGATTATCACTATACACTTAATTAAAAATAAAAATTAATACAACAAAAATAACTATTATTTTAAAAAATGTAATAAACTTGTAATTATTCATAATTTTTAATAATTTCCGTAAATAAGTATTAAACTTTTCTTCCATACACTTAGTAAACATGTATATAAAGATATGTACAGTATATATTGGAACGCTATGCGCAGTCTCGAGCATGTGCTCAACACTATTTCCGTCGTTAGAAAAACGTTGGAAAGGCATTAATGTTTGAGTTCGCCTACAAAACAGTCGCAACTATAATTGTGAGAGCCTTAACACGTGGTTATTTAAATTGTGTATCTGTTCAGTGCAAGTGAGTGTTAGTGTGTGCCCGATATCACCGATTGGAACCACTCATCGACAGGACATTGTCGTCATTACCGTAATTATAATAATCATTATATATTTTTCTACTAATATTTATGTTAATTAAGGCCACATTTATTTAGGTGGAGGAAAACGGAGTAGAGTTTGCCTCCGAGTTAACCACGATTTTTGTAATCTTTCCGCGCCATCGAGTATTTTAAGAATTTTAATAAAAATTAAATTGAATTTAAATCATAACTGAATTAAATAAAACATTTGACTGCTTTGCGCGAACAAACATTAATAGTTTAGAGTATTGTGGCCTTAATTAGAGTGTAATTTACTAACAATTTAGTAGTATTTTAAGGGTTTTTGGGATAAATAGGTTTTAATTAAGGGTTTTTATGGGTAGTATTAGTAATAGGAAGTATAGATCGGAACTATTTCTGATCTCTTAAGTGGTAGCTGAAGAGCCGCCATCAAAACAAGTTTAAGTTTAGAGGTTTTAAAGGGTTTTAGTATTAATTGTAATTGTTTTAACAATTACACAGTAAATAATAGTATCATACAGTTAAAAGTAATGATTATTTTGCTCATTAATACGTTTATATTTGGTGTGCAAATTAATTTCATGGTTTAAATAAAAACGATTCGAATAGTTTAACGCATATTTTAAATAAATCCATACCAATCAAAGATTTTATAGCCATTATAACGCAATTTTGTAAATTTTAAAGCATTTCAAAACGCAGTTTAGTACAAACGCAGTTATTTTAATTTTTAATATAAATAAAACGAATCGAATCAAAGCTAAGCGAAGCACAGCTGAGTTAGACACACCGTAGTTAGCCGATAACTACCAATTAAAGTAAATTAATTTGAAATAGTAGTCCTATGACCGCCATATAATAAGAGAATTGATAGCAACTCTCGATTAAATTTAAAAGTTCGAAATATTTTCAACGGTTTTGTTGAATAAAACCGCGAAAAGCGAGTTACTGTTTCTCAGAACGAGAGGCAAAGAGCAATAATCATTACTGTCTGTGAAACAAAAGAGGGATTAACAATTTAGTGCTTATTTATTCTAAAGCACAAACAGATAAACAGGTCATAAATTTAAAATCTGTTTTCAATTCAAGGTTTCTAAGAAATTCTAAAAGAAATTTCAAAGGTATTTTGAAGTTTTGTGAGTCATATAGCCAGTCACACATCCGTGATATTGAGCTAAAAGTTTTAAATATTAATTGTTTACAACTGATAATAATTTTGGCGACTGAAAGAGTTGCTAATTGGTGACATAAGTCCGAGTATTGAGATTCAAATAGTATATCGATAAGTCCGTTGACAATCGAATAGTATCGCAGTTCGATAACCGCGAAATAAAATTGTGATTTTAATATTTGATGCACACCCGTAGTAGAGGTCTAGCATCGAACGAACATTTGAATTATAGAGGTAGAAGACCGATATCCAGTCAATTAGGAAATCCCGGACAAGTATTTAGAGTACCCAGGAATCCGATTCGAAATATGGCATCTCAAGCAGAGAACGTGCATGAAGCACAAGGTGCAGATAATGTAGAGGCCGATCCCAATGCCGCAGTAGAACAGAATATAAATTTAAATGTTAATGCTCCTATTTTACCTGAACAGCCAGTAAACGTTAATGCGATACAAAACCCGAATATAGTGGCAAATGCAGACCTGATGTTAGTGGATGCAGAGATGGAAGCCGCTAGAATTAATTATCAAAGGTTGCTTGATAGACAAAGAACGTTATTACAAGGAATGGGAGTGAATATAATTCCCCCACCTCTAGATCAACCGGTGCCAGCCGTGCCCATACAAGTGCAGCCACAGCAGTTGCCTTTGAATCCTATACATGTATACAGACAGCCAGTACCGCCGCGATCACGTGTAGGATCGGTTAATGCAAACCTACCACCGCCTGTAGCACCGCGATCAATAGCCCAATCATCCTATGCAGCGTTTCTTACAACAGCAACAGTTACCACAACAGCCGGTATTACAACCTTATGTACAACCCCAGCCCGCACCGCCACAGATACCTCAACAACCAATAGATCCAATGCAAGCTATAGTCGCAGCTATATCCCAATCGCAACAAGTATTACAATTGTTAACGCATCGTATGACTAATCCGCAACCCGCACGTGTAGCCTTCGATACACCAGAGTTTGACGGAACTCGATCTAAAGCATTAGAATGGTTGAGTGATATGAACACCGCCATTAGAGTTAACCGCTGGGAAGGAGAAATGAGAGTCACTGCAGCCCGAGCAGCAATGACAGGCTCAGCATTACGCTATACGTATGGCAGGCGCTGAGACGTTAGCAGAACTCAAACGTATATCTGCAGACTTAGAATTTATAAATATGTCTTCGAACAGAACTGACGAGAGAGGTAATCGTAATGATAGAAATAATAGAAACCGAAACGTAGAACCCGATTCCAATGTTTACGATACTCGAGAACACTCAAGTGGAGAACAGAATATACCCACTAGTCCCAGATCGAGCCGAAACGGTAGAATTATTAATGCTCCAGAATTTGAGCAAAGCCGTGTCGTGAGTCGTAATAATAGTAACGACAATAGGGATAATCAGAACAACTATAATTCTAACCGTACTAATAATCGTAGCAATAATCAGAATTATTCTTAATAATAATTCTTAGCAATAGTTCTCGTAATAATAATAATCAGAGTAATCGTAATAATAGTAACAATCAGAACCGAACTCAAGGGACAGATTTACCTCATGTATGCATGAATTGTGAACAAGCCGGTCACAGATACAGAGATTGTACTCAACCCATTGACAAAGAAAGAGTTGATAGAAATTTTCAACGTTTCAAAGAACTTCGTAGAACAGCTAATAGTAACTTCTGTAATAATGTGTTGCCGAGTACTCAAACCGAAACGCAACCAACTGTAGCATTGAATACTGTTGCGCAGCCAACAGCCGCTCAACCAATAACCAGAGCAGAGAACGCGAATTTTCCTGCATCTGATTTGATTTATCATATGTCAGTTCCTAATTATAATTTAAATGTTTTGGCCAATGTTTCTTCAGGAACGATAGAACATAACAATAGACCATTACAGTTTAGATTAAATTCATTGTCAGATAATTGCACAAAATATCCTATGTCTGAACTAGACTTGTCAGACGTACCGAAGATTAAAATTCAAATAAATGGGTTTGAAGTTAATGCCTCAGTAGATACAGGAGCGTCAATAACAGTTATTAGCCCACAACTTGCCGCAAAGATAAGAGGACCGAGACTTTCATGGGTAAAAGGTCCCGTAAAAGCAGATGATGGCCAACCAGTCACGCCATTATATATATTGCCTGATTTAACAATAAGAGTATTGAACAGAGCTTGTATTATGCCAGTAGCCGTGATTACAAATTGCATGCCTCATGTGATCTTAGGAAATGATTTTATCAGATCCATGAATTTATTGATTATACCCCGTAGCAGACAAATACGTTTCGCCGATGAAGTTTTAAATGGAGAACTTCTGAGAGAAGTCAAGGATATAGAAGCTCATCCTGTACCTTATGAGTCGATTCGAGTAGAAACTGAGTAACAAAGTACTTCGCTCATAAGCGCCAGTTGTTCGAACTCTTCAGAATCAAAAGTAAAAAGAGTAATCGAGACTAGAAATAAATGCATACAGACACCAGTCATTATGAGTAGTCAATCAGACTATAGATTAAATAAATTATGTAACATTTCCAACAATAGTATTGTACAGTGGAATTTAATTGAAACTAGAAATAAAGAGAAATCTGAGAAAAGGAAATAGGAGACATAACTATTCCATCGGGAGTAGATGTGAAACAGAGATCGCTCGTATTTAATAAACAGATAGCGATAGAAAATTGTAAAAAGAGACGTAAGAAACGTCGCTATAGAAATCGAAGAATTAGGAAAAGATATTCTAACCAGAATTTTATAAATAAACAGAATTTAGATGAAATTAACCATCCATTAGAGAAAGCGTTAGTGAAACATAATAACAGAACTGCTCACAGTTCAGCTGAACGAGATAGGTTCAGAAGGTTCGGCGGAAGCACTGAACCATTAAGAGATTATTCATTCATTACGAGGTTAGAGACGAACTCTAACGCTCGCATCAATTAGTTAGTTCATTATCATTTGTAAATAGTTAGTTTTTAATGTAAATATAAATAGAAAAGATAGAAGGATGGCTACTTCCGGAGATAGCTCTAGAAGAATGCCAGGTTATCCGTAGGGAAGACCAGAATTGTGGATGTAGTGAGGCCACCCTAGTGATGTAACAGACATTGTTGTCTAAGACTAGGCATGGTATTAGCTATATTCATAAGTGGAAAGAATATCCACACGTTAGATGGAATGCTGAAAAGATAAATTGAATATGGAAAAAGTCAGATACGATAACGTTTGAATTGGTTATCGATTTTACAATTGGAATACGATTAGTTAATTATCGTTGTGCGTAATAGTAATGTTAGATAAGATTGATTTGGACGAAGACATTAAATTTGTTTTACGCTGGAACCGCTAATATCTTTGGCATAGTTGTGTCAGTTTAACGATATCAACGACAATGAGCTGAAATACGTGATATCCACTCAAGAATTGATTTCGACAGTCAGTGTCATCAATTCGAGTAAAGGGAGTGTGTCGATAAGTGCGATGATTAAACAAGAAGATGACATCAGCTTAGAGATGTGATGGACAGCGATGCCAAATCTCAGTTACGCGAAAATTACTTCCGCTCAAGTAAACCAGTGGAAGAAGAAAAAAAGAAAGACTTAAAAGTTTTGGAAAAAAACAGAGCAGATAGTTTTGAGCCGTGCGTGCGCGAACAACCCCGAAATAATTGGAAAAGAAAATTCGTCACAATAATCGATTCTCATAGCTTCAGAAGAATGCTGAGATGTTTGCTGGAATAGAAGCAGCTTACACATCGTTTGGAGCGTTAATTTGGCTCAACGATTGGACAAGTGGTCAGTCAGTCCGTAAAGAATCGGCAGATAAACTGACGTCCGTTTTAAAGCTCATGCCTGAAGAGTAGTACTATGGTCTCGTTGGTGACCGGAATGAAAATTATTATACGACATGGTCTCGTTGGTGACAGAAGATGTCGATGAAAGGGAAGAATAGAGACCCGAAAATTTCAACTCGAGGACGAGTTTGGACTAAGAAGGGGGAAATGGAAAGTTGTGCGCATACTCGAGCCCCATGTGCTTATCATTTCCGTTGTTAGGAAAACGTTTTGTGAGGCATTAATGTTTGAGTTCGCCTACAGTTCAGTCGCAACAATAATTGTGAAAGCCTTAACACGTGTTTATTTAATTTGTGGATCAGTTCAGTGAAAGTGAGTGTTAATGTGTGCCCGATATCACCGATTGGAACCACTCATCGACAGGACATTGTCTTCACTGCCGTAATTATAAACATAATTGTATTTTTCCACTAATATTTGTGTTAATTAAGGCCACAATTATTTATATTAATAATACGATAATTTGAGAATAAATAAATTGAGTAAATAACTGACTATTTTGCGCGCAAATATAATTAAATATATTATTAACCGCTCTTTAGCGATCAAGAGTTGGACTCGAGATCGATTCCAACGTGTTTTACTCCCACTTAACTGAATTTAGGTTTGGGACGCAACCGAAACTACACCCCATTCGAGAGCAACGTTTCAATTTTTTAGATGACTTAAAGTAGCGAAAGAAAATAAAATACTTATGAGCGAAGGGGTGATAATAAACTACCACCACCACCTCCACCCCCTTCTACTCTATTTCCATTGCAACGAGTGGAAGCGCCACCTGTTGTGCTAAACTGGCCATTTATTTTAATTATAGATAATTGTATCTTTCTAATTAATTATAATGTTTTTATAATTTTTGTAATTGATTAAAATCATTTAATTGTGTAAAAATTATGATATAATATGAATAAAAGTTTGTTTTTGGTATAAAAAATGCATTTATTGTTTGAACTCTAATTGTTCAAAATATTAATAAATTATGTGAAATTTTTTAGCTCACTTTTAGAATAAAAAGTGGAGCTTATGCATTTGACCATGTCGTCAGTCTGTCCATCCGTCCGTCCGTCCGTCTGTCCGTCCGTCTGTCCGTCCGTCCGTTCGTCCGTCCGTCTGTCCGTCAGTCTGTCCGTCCGTCTGTCTGCACGTTCGCAGGCTTATGATTAACAGGGAAATTATAATCCACACCTTATATTTCTTTTATTTCTTATATTAAGCGATTTTTTGTTTTGGCATATTGATTAAAAAACTATTATATATGTGACATAAAATTCCAAATACCTATTAAAAGTGAGCTCTCCATGAATGTTTTGTTCTTGTTTCTTATGTATTTTATTCAATGTTCTCTATCAAACAAAAGTTGTTTTTGGTACTCCAGTCGCGAAATCATGGGTTAATATCCATATCACAGGGGCTACACTTCATACATCATCGCATTAATCCCAAACTTACGCGAGAGATAACCGGTGCTTTATACATAATACACTAATGCGCATACACACACATATTTTTGTTAACAAGCATTACGCAATTCGCGTAATGAATACAAGTGTTTTCATATGTCGAGTCACATATTTTGCAGAAACAAGGCATTAACAGGTATAACAAAAACCCAATCAAATCAATGTTACTATTTATGAGGTTTATAAACTTCATATTCTAATTGTGTTACTTGTTATAGATTATAGAATAAATTCACGTTAGTGATGGCAAAGTAATAATTAGTTATTTCTATGATAGGTTTCGTTACTTAAAGGTTAAAAAGGAGAGCCAAAATTCCTTCTATTGCTGGAGTGTCTGCAACCAACACAATCTGCCACAAATTTGCAATAAAATGGAGAATGTAATAGTAAACTAATTTGTTATCATTTTAACCCTTTATATGCGCATTTTGACCATATTTATTGAAAATGACTTTTGTATTTTTTGATATAAACATCCATTTATTAAAATGAGAAATCGGATTAAATCCTTTCTTTAATATAAGATATCGGTAAAATCCCTTACGAAGGAATATTTTCGATTGTGTTGAGCCGAAATTTTTGAAACCACTTTCATTTGATAGAAAACATTGAAAAATAAGTTAGAAAAAAAGTTCGGCAGAACGTGAAACGGGATCACGTGGATAGCCGTCAAAGTTTTCACGAGAAAAGAGGGAGTAAATTAGATGAAAACTTTGAAAATTAATAACTTTTGAATGGGTGGTGATGGAGGGTTGGGCTACCATTAAAAATTATTATTTAATTTAGGAAAAGTAACTTGAGAGTAATCATGGGTCTAAGTAGCCAGGAAATGGGTCAATTAAAAGGGGGACAAAAAATTAATAATAACTAAATGGGTGGAGGTAGAAGATTGGGATTTTCAATAAATAGTTCTCATATTTTATATTAATTATTTTCATTAATAAAATTTTAAAAAAATATTCAGTAGGGGTGAAAAATTTGAGGGGGCAAAACTTTAAAAAAAATGATTTTTATTGAAACCTGGAACCCAACCCCCCAAGTGATATATCAAAATGTTCAGGAAGTCTCATATGTCTCATATAATCTCACACACACCAATCTTACCAGGCCCCTACAGGAAATAATGAGTAACTTTAAATGGGTTACAATATTAGTAAAACATTTTTTATGTTTTAAGCATATGATTTTGCATTGCAAATGAAAGTCATTTGCAATGTAACACTAATTTTTATAAATTGGTGATTAAAAAGGTTTCGTAAGCCGGCCCTCTAAGGTCAGTGAAGGTGAGGACCCGAACGCATTAGGCGGGCGAGGACAAGATCTGGATCCTTCCTACAGGTCATAGCTTTTTAGAGTGGGTGACTAATGGCTTTCGGGAGGGAGTAAATTGTTGGGAGACAATTCTTTATATTAAGAGTTTCCGAACTTATGTGATAATTGCCGTAGGATGTTGAAGCCTTATGATGGCAACCAAAGAAGGACTTGTGCCCCTTGCTCTTAAAGAGGATAGTCAAAATTTGCCGGAAACAACTTAAAATATTAATTTATATTATTTTGTATCTTGTAAATTCAATTAATAAATTTTTTAAATTTATTTTACAAATTATTTCGTCATACTATTGAACAAAATCCTGAATCCAAGTTGTGTGTTTAGTGTTTTTAAAGAAATGTTTGAAAAGAAGTTTCAATATTCACATGAACCAGGCAATAGTGAGTTTGAAACCGGAAAACAACTATTTTCCTATTTTTAACAGCTTCTTGTTTAAAATGTGGAAATAATTGAAACATTGCCAGTATGTGATCACGATGACACTGCTATTGACATATAAAGTGATAGCTAACATGATAGTGATAGCGATAGTGATAGCGATAGTGAAAGTGATAAAAGTTCTAGTGAAAACAGTCACATCGCTTCAAATTTTGGCAATAATTTTACAAAACATCTTTCCTTCGATGATTGTTTTAAAATTCTTGATTATAATTGGACTGATAAAGAAAGAACTAAACTTAGAAAGTGGAGCAGCGGTGAGACCAATTATAAAAAACCAAAAATATAAGAGAAAATCATAGATCAACTTTCATTGCAAGACTTGGAAATAGTCATGAAAGGAGGAAACACCAAAGACAAATTAGATAAGACAGCAAAATCAACTCATTGTAAACTTGTGGAAGCTAGAAAAAATTCTATTCAGTTCATGACATTAAAATTCAAACGTTGGAAATTAAAGCTTCTGAATCTGAAGATATAAACTTCCCAAACTTCCAATCGAGCAAGTTTTGGGTGAGAAAATTTAAATTACAGAACATAAAAGTGTCTAAAATTGTTAGTAAAAATATGTGGATTTACCTGAAACATATTTGAAAGCAATTTAATTTGTCGACAAAGTAAATAAAGAATGCGAGCTCTTTCCTAATGAGCATATTTCAATACTGATCAATCTGGACTCAATCTTGAAATTCCATCAACTCGGACACAACCGTTAAAAGGTGAAAAGTCAACTAATTGTGTGGCAAACACTGTTAATTCAACTACACATTCGTACACTGTTCAGCCCGTAATTAGTAAAATCGGCAAATTTCTTCGTAAGTTTTTGCTTTGTTGGCCCATCCGAATGGAAAATTTGGCCCAATAGTACAAAAAGAAGCTGTTGAATTACATCAAAAATGTTCAAATGTTTACATTTGTTGCTCAAGTTCTGGTAAAATGAAAAAATAACTTGTTTCTAAATTTCTTGAAAATGTTTTGGCTGAAAACATATTAATAGACTTCGCTTTAATTATTGATTCATGGAACGGGCAAACAGACAAAAAACTTTACGACTCTGTTTTTGCTTCTAGAGATGTCATTGTGACTATATTTACTATTCCACCTCACTATACTCCAGTTGTTCAACCTCTAGATGTGTTCTTTTAAAGACAAATAAAAGTAATTATCAATGCTATAACAAATTATGTGCTTATTCATGAAATTGAGTTTAATATTCACCAATAAAATCGCAAATCTTGTTACAATCATTTGCACTTAATCAATTATGCTCGGATAATTTCATAAATGTATTTAAATACGCTTGGTTTAAACCAAAATACGACCGACTTGAGTATAAACAATATTTTACCGTCAAAGAAGTATGTTTTGAAAATATTATAGGCGTCGATTGTAATCACAGCTGTGACAATTGTCCAGAAAAGTGTAGTTGGTGTACGCCTATGTTTAAATTACCTCTTCATAGAAAACTTTCACTATCATCCCTTAGATTATAATTATTTAAAAATCCAAAAAAATAAAAATAAGACAAAAAAATATTCTCTAATTTTTCTACTTTTATCTATCTTTTTTCTCATTTTCGATTTCCCTTTTCTATGGAGTATGAAAGAAATCGCCTCTGAACAATCAATTGTTCATGTGTACTCCGGGTAACGCTAAACGATTTTAAATATTTATATTAATAAGAGCCACAGGTCTCTTGAACTTATTAGTCCTCCATTTAAAAACATCAAATATTTCCTGTAGAGTCGGGTTAGATTGGTGTGGGTTTATATGAGAGCCTTTAACCTCCTGAACAATTTGATATATCACTTGGGGGGTTGGGTTCCAGATTTCAATAAAAATAATTTTTTTTAAATTTTGCCCAATCAAACTTTTTACCCCTCCTGAAATTTTTTTAATTAAAATAATTAATATAAAATATGAGAACTATTTTATTGAAAATCCCACCCTTCTACCTCCACCTATTTAGTTGTTATTAATTTTTGAATTTTTTGTTCCCCTTTTTAGTTGACCCCCTTCCTGGCTACTTAGACCCCCGATTTTCTCAAAATACTTTTCATAAATTAAATAATAATTTTTAAATGTAGCCCCACCCCTCCATCACTCCCCTTTCAAAAGTTATTAATTTTCAAAGTTTTGATCTAATTTACTCCCCCTTTTTCACGTGAAAACTTTGACGGCCCTCCACGGGCTCCCGTTTCACGTTCTGCCTAAATTTTTTTATCTAACATATATTTTTTAATGTTTTCTATCAAATGAAAGTGGTTTCAAAAAATTCGGTTTAACACAGTCGAAAATATTTCCTCTTTAATTAATATAAGTGTTACGGACAAACGGACGGACGGAATACCCAAATCCATATATCTAAATTTTGCAGTCAGATAGCAAATGAAATTAAAATCGAAATTGAAATTAACAAGAACTATACATTCATAGAGAGTTTGATTTTCTAAGGTTAATGCATACATTGGTGACAAATATATAAGATTCTAAGAAGTGATTAAAAATTTTCACGTTAAACGTTAGTTTAGTGAAAAAAATTGAATTGTCCATTAGTGAAATGTTAGCAAGACTTTAGTTTACTTCACTGGAATGTTAGTGAGTTTTTTTTATTAAATATTCAAAAATATTTTCAAAAAAATATCAGTTAATATGTATATTAAATTTCAGAAATTAAAATTGGAATATTGAGAAAATCTATGGAAAGAAGAGCACAGATTACGTCATTGAAAATGCTCATTTGTGTATAGATGAGTAACCTGTGTGTCAATAATGGGCGTTTTGATTGCCAGCAATTTTGAAATATTATTAAATAATTATTATATTTGATTTGTTATGTATGATAAAACAATACATTTAGTCATATATGATAATGTTAAACAATTTTGGTTTAAGTTCAACCACTAAACATATTCTTCATTGCATTTTATTTATAACTGTGATATTATTGTTTCAATTTGCTTCTGGAGGACTAAAACTGTGGTACACCGATGACGATCAGTCATCGTTTGATCCATTCATTAAATATGGATCAGTGTTCGCACTCTTCTTATACACACTACGAATCTTAGCATTGCTATCATTACCGCAATGTATTTGCAACTTCTTAGGCCTAACGCTTTACAACGCATTTACCGATAAAGTGTTACTTAAAGGATCGCCATTATTAGCGCCATTCATCTGCGTTAGAGTTGTCACGCGTGGAGATTATGCCGATCTTATTCGCAATAATGTCCAACGAAATCTGAGCACGTGTTTAGCGGTTGGTCTCGAAAATTTTCTCATCGAAGTGGTAACCGATAAACCAATTGGTATGGCAAAGCATCCGAGAATTCGAGAAATTATTGTTCCCAGTGATTATGAAACACGAACTGGCGCTCAATTCAAAGTATGTATGAAATGAATACATGTTTTACATAATTATATTAAATGTTTGGTTGAACGTCAGGCACGAGCACTTCAATACTGTTTGGAGGATGAGAACAACATATTGGGTGATAACGATTGGATCGTTCATTTGGACGAAGAAACCATAATGACTGAGAACTCGGTTCGCGGAATCATTAATTTTGTTCTGAAAAATAAGCACGAATTTGGTCAAGGATTGATCACATATGCCAACGAAGATATAGTTAACTGGATAACCACTTTAGCCGACTCTTTTCGTGTGGCCGATGATATGGGGAAACTGAGATTTCAGTTTTATATGTTTCACAGACCACTGTTTAGTTGGAAAGGTGTGCTAAAGAGTGTTTTTACTAACGTTTATGATATATTAATTATTATTGATTATCGATAGGCTCTTACGTGGTTACCAAACTTTCGGCCGAACGATCCGTCTCTTATGATCACGGCTTAGATGGTTCTGTAGCCGAAGACTGTTTCTTTTCGATGATTGCTTACAAAAAAGGCTACACATTCGACTTCATTGAGGGCGAAATGTGGGAAAAGTCTCCGTTTACGATACGAGATTTTTTGCAGCAACGAAAACGTTGGATGCAGGGAATATTTCTTGTGGTTCATTCACGGTTAATACCATTGGAAAATAAGATATTCCTAGCGATGTCACTCTACGCGTGGCTCACTATGCCTTTAAGCACTTCAAATATTATATTTGGAATTGTATATCCTCTGCCACCGACAACGTGGTGCAACTTTTTATCCACATTTGTTGGCGCCGTTTCAATCTATATGTATATATTCGGTGTTTTGAAATCGTTTAGTTTACTGAGAACGGGATTAGAGCGATATATCTGTTATATGATTGGTGCCATCTTTACCGTACCTTTTAATGTTATTATCGAAAATGTAGCCGTTTTATGGGGTTTTTTCGGTAAAAAACATAAATTTTTTGTTGTTGAGAAACGAGTAAATCCAACTCTAAATGTATGATTTCCGCTTTAGTATTCATTACTATTCAAATAAATTAGTAATTTTATTTATTTTAATCAAGTGTTTACAAAACAAATATTTCTCATTTTTAATAAAAAATTAATTGTTGTTGTGATAAAAACGGTTTAAATATTATTGCTATGGTATTTAATAAGCTTCTAATTAATTTTATTCATTCAAAATTAATAAAATCCTATTAATGTCTTATTAACCAGTTGATATTATTGGTTGCAATTATAAATTATATTCACACAAGATGTTGATTAATTAAATTAAATTGCAATAACAAACTGGTTTTTAAGTTAAAATGTTTAAATATTAAACTTTGTATAGTTAATAGAATTACTGATTAAAGGAATGAGAGCGGAAATGGGAATAAATCGTAATCGAAATTCAATAACAAAATGTAATTATCTCAAAATCATTTTTACAAAACTTTATTTTTATTAATAATCAAAACATTTGTTTACATTTTGAATAATTAAGCGATCAATTCGTAAGGTATTGGTTGAAGAAGTTGTGGCTTATTTAACCGATTAACTCTAACAAAGTGGGCATCGCGTGGCTGTTTCGGCTGTCTCTTCAGATTAATAACGATTCCCTTCTCCTTCGCCTCTCTCTTTCGTTCCTCGTTTTGCTTGACACGCGTTAAGAATTCTTGCCTACACTTCGAGTGCGACACGTGTTCGATCCTTACGTTAATCTTTTTGGCGATAATGCGATTGCGAACGCGTTTGTTCACCACAACTCCCACCGCGTGTTGCGTCACATTGAATACGCGTCCAGTCTTTCCGTGATAGTACTTGTGTGGCATTCCCTTCTGGAACGCACCGTTGCCTTTGATGTCAACGATGTCTCCGCGACGATAAACTTTCAGAAATGTGGACAAATGTTCGACACCATGTCTGCGGAATCGACGCGCAAACAGGTAACGCGTTCCGCGGCGATAACCTTTCGGGTTTGTCATTATTATTACACTATGAAACTATTCAATTAATTAATAACTTATTAATTGTTGAATGAATCGCTTTCAATACATTCACAAAACCATTGAAAAGGGAAACGGATGTCGTACAGCAAAATCGTCAACGTTTATGATAACACTCTTTTTATATAGGATTTTTCAATATAGTTTGTATGTAAAATAGTAACAAAACTTAGAAAATAAGTTTTAATGTTATAACATTTATGGATTACTCTTCGATTCGACAATGATGTCCGTCAAGTTAATTGTTAATACAAATTAATGTTGAATCGATGAGAAATTTTTTACGCACAAATGTTACTTATACCACACTTTAATTTTAAAATTCAATTTAAAATCATTTAAATCGATTATAGTTTTGGTTTTTGTTTTAAATATTAAAAAATCATTAGTTTTGCAATAATATTTAAATATTGAGTAAATGATTTGCTAAAACAATGGTTGAATTATTTCGGATATTTCTCACAAACTTCCGAAAGTTAATAATTATAATTAAAACTAAGATTAAGGAGTTATGGGACAGCATCTCATAGTTTTGTTGTCGGCTAAAATCAATAATTTTGAACAAAACCCAAAAAATAATGATTAATACAAAATTCATTTATATTTTATTAGATGTTGATCTGTTACCCAATCATGCCGACCGGTATAAAATTTTTCAATTACATGGAACTTATTGTATGGGATTTTAAGTACATTATCTATAAATAAATGATTGGTTGATTTTGAAAATGGTTTGTTTTTTATGGGAATATGAAAATTTTGAAATACTATTCATTAGTTCTATTTAAATAATACAAAATAAAATTTTGGAGCCAACCAAGAAAGCGATAAGACGTTATATAAGCTTAATATAGTTAGTCGCTAAGTTTTTTTATATTGAAGTGTAAAGTATATGTTTATTTTCAAATCTAATAGAATTGAAATAAATATTCATTTATTTGAAATAATAACGAGTAATGCACACGAATACAAATCTAAATAATAATTTTAAAAAATAATTTTTGTGTTATCAATTTTACTATAAATCGAAATATATTCAGTCTCTTAAACAAAATTAATATTTCTAACTTTATTTATCGTTAAATGGTGCAAAAATAAAATTGTTAAGAAAATATTGCAGCATTAATATGGAATCACATGTCCATCATAATTCAACATCTTTCCCAAAACAGAATCATTAATATTTTTAATTGTATTAATCATATTCGAGACACTGGTAAAGACATCGAGCGACGCATTTTTTCCGCCCATATCTGTTTGAACCCATCCGGGATGTAATGCTATCACATTAATTCCTTTGGGTTTCAAATCAACG
>JAQIXJ010000926.1:0-25550 GCA_034700185.1 Phthiracarus laevigatus | reverse complement strand
AAACATTAATAGTTTAAACGGAATCATATGAGTATCAAAGGCAATAAATGGATATATCGCGTGACACGTGGGGTTCGCGTATATCACTTCTCCCCCCATGTCTTGAATTAACTGCTTCGCAGTTAATTCAATACATAATCAAAGCAAAATTAAATATAATCAAAAATGGAAGAAATAATAAATAGATAGAAAAAATAATGTCACGTTAGCATTCAATCGTTTCCAGATTCCAAATAATCAACATAATGCTTAACTGTGTCGGTTTCTTGCGATTGACTCTCGTAATTATATATTTCTGTCCCATCTGTCATGTCTTCGGGCTCAGATACATCCAGCATTTCAATATCCGATGCTTGTGTCATCGAAGCTGATTGTGACAACGTAAAATCAATATTCTCCAGAACAATAAGTTTACCATCAATTTCATGATTAGCAGGTATACGCGAGAAGATTCCAGTTTCAAACAGTGCATTAAAGCACGTTACCTCGTGATGGTTAACAATCTCTGTGCGTTCGAACACAGTCTCTTTTAGACCACAGCGATTGGTGTCCAACAGCTTCTTGTGTTGCATCTTTCCGAAAGCGTCAGCTGGGTCATGCAATATCTCTCTAACTATAGGCTTAATATAGGTGTTAATCGAAGCTATCCGAAAATTCTCAAGCGCGCAACGATCAGTCAAATTCGCCTCGATATTCTCAAAATGTAGAATAAAATCCTTAATGGTTAGGAATTTAAAAGTTTGCATTTCTTTGTCTATTTCAGCAAAAACCGATGGTTTCCATAATCTCATTTCGCGTCCGACGTATTCACGTGAAACCAAAGCCATGAGTATCCGCATGACGACGTGATTCAGCAAAATTCCACGCTTATCATTGGATAATAAATAGGCTGGCAATGCATCCACAAACAAATCATAAATTGTTGAGCGTCTTTGTCTGGACGGATTAATATCCCGAAATACCAGATTGAACATACGTTCCAGGCTTGTGAAATCTAAATCTAAGAAAATATCGGGTGACGGGTCTGTTACTTTACGTCTGCGAAGGACTGCGTCGACCAAATTTATTGCTTTACGCACAAATACCGAAGTATTGCTAAAAAGGACACGTTCGTACGGTGATATATTTGCATAAGCGCTACCACTTTGCTCGTGCGTCACGTAATCAATAGTATATGAGTGCTTGTTATAAATTTGTAATCCCAAACCCAAATCTTCTGTTTTATAGTTTTGTGTCAGATATAACCCCACTGAAAGCGTGCGCATCACATGATATACGTGACTTCGCATTACCTCGCACTTCAATTCGCCATCCAATAGATACGTTATAACAATACAATGAGGGATATCCTTTTTTAATATAAACACTGTGACTCTAATATCTATAGCATTGCTCGTTATTAGCAAATTCTCCTGCTCTTTAATATATGGCCACATATTATACACTTTTGGGCCAACCAGAGCACGAAGGTTCATGTGCGCGCGGTATTGAAACGTGGTGCAATCAGTACAAGCGAAACGATTTCTGCGGCAATTATATCTATCTATAACGGTATAATATCGTTGTTTCTAATATACGCAATGCACGACCATTTAAAAAGCGATCCCTCCATCAGATGATCCGATAATCGTCGAAACACTTTCAATGCCCGTCCATCAGTTTCGTGTATTCATGTATTCGTGCCAATTCTTCTTCGCTTTTGTTTAATTCATCTTTTGTTACGTTCAAGAGATCATCAAAGTAGTTCGCTAATGTTTTTAACTTTATCTCTCCATAAATTTTATCTGTAAGCTTCTGTAGCCATGCAGGCGATGGTTTTGCACCCATAGGTCCACGATTGTGTTCGTAGACACCATTCTCAGTTTGAAATGCGGTGATATGTCTACACCATATTGCCAGAAGCATACTGTAAAAAGCTTTGAGGATATCAAATCCACTCATAAATTTAGCTCCACTTAGACATTCAATAGTATCGGTCATAAGCGTGGGCGGATAGTCTGGTTGTTTCATGTATTTGTTTGGGTGTCGAAGATCGATGACCATACGTGGTTTGGTCTTTGATTTACTTTTTACCAAAATTACTGGAACGGCTGAAATAGCATTAGATTTACGAATGATACCCATTTTCAACATCATAACTATTTGATGATTAATGTACTGCCGCTCATCTTTCGCATAACGGAATGGTTTGAAGTGGACTTCAGGTATAGGGTCATATTCAATCTCCATTTCAAAGTCCTTTGCTAGTCCTATATCCCACTCGTTTTTAGCAAATGCGTCCCTCTTTTCCCATAACATATCAATTAAATCACTTTTAATATAATATGGCACGCTCTCTAAATTAAATTGTGATATAAAAATTTCTTTTGTCGCATTATTGTTCACGAGCGTCTCGTCACTCAAATCGTAGAGTTTATTTTCCGACATAATATTGTAAACAGTTTCAATATAATTATCTACTGCTGCTATTGTTTCATTGCTTGCGTCTATATTGTTATCTTTATTAAGCAGAAACGTGACACTAAACTCTGCTTTTCATGACTAATTTGCGCGTGACATTTAGCTTTGCGTTCTACGTATGCTAAATTTATTCCCATATGCAGTACGATATTAAAATTGTTTAAAAACTCTGTGCCCAGAATTACGTCATAACCCACTGTCTCACTTATATGGAATAAAATTTTCTTACTCACGGATTTGTACTGTATATCCGCGTAGAGACTACCAATTGCTGATACACTGCTGTTTATTCCTTTAAGCTTCACACGCATGTTCTCGTAGGTTAGTTTTAAATCTTGAACTATTTTATTCGATAGGATTCCATGTACAGCTCCACTATCTAGCAATGCAGTCACTTCTAATGTGTCATTTAATAAAAGTTTAATTGTTGGTTTACTATAATTATGAGGGCTTGTTGTAGTCACTGCCAGTACTGTGCCTCCAACAGGCTGGCTTATACATTTAAATTATCGTGCTTCGAACTCACACTTATTTCACTATTGCTGTCAGATTGAACACTGTCTGCTGCGTTAACGTGATTATTACGCTCACTTTGGAGTCTCCTTATTTTTTCGTCGCGCTCTTTGTGTGCGTCCACTTTTGACTTTCCGTTTTGTTTATAGTAGCATTTGACTTCGTTGTGCTTTCGTCCTCCACACCACTCACAATGAATTGATTCTTTCGAAAAAGCGCTTCTCTGCTGATTGCTATCTCGTGGATTGTGAAAATTTCCACGTGAATTGTGTTGACCATATCTACTGTATTCGGGTTTTCCGTTACGATAATGTTGTCCCAAAATCCTTTGTTCTCTTTCTTTCCGTGCACTATTCGCGTTCCAATTATCGCAATGAAGAATAAATTTTAAAAAGTCCGCTGTATTGTACTTCTGCTCATACATGGCTGAAGCCACAATACTTTGTGTTGTCGGGTTTAGTTTTTCCACTAAAGCGATTCTATACATTAAGTCTTCATCTTCGGAATAAGCTGAGACAATTCAGTTATATGCGTTCAGAAAATCTTCAGTTGAGTTAAATTTTTCACGCTTCAGGTTCTTTACTTGCGAAAAGGCAGCCATTTTCGCCGCTTGGGATGAAAACTCTTTAATAAATAGTAACGAATAGTCGGTCCACGTGAGTGATTTATTCGTCATATAAAATGAAGAATATTTGGCACTCAATCCCTTATTTATTCGCGTTCCCAAAAGTTCCTTAAGTTTATCCGTAGGCCAATCATTATAATATGCTTGTCTCTCAAAATTCGCAATAAATAATTTGGGAGGTGTATCACTATTGAATTCTTCGATACACTTACTAATATCGGGTAACCTTTTCACGTGTTTATTCGCATCCAAATCTTTGAATGTATTCGCTACATCCAAAGTCATTTGCTGAATGGCAAGAACTGTTGGATCAATATTTGTCTGATTGCCTGTATTGCCTGGGCTTTGCGTGTGAGTGTTACCATGTATTGTTGATGACGAGTTGTTAAATACTGCATTAGTATTCCCCAGACTTGATGAAAGCGGCGGATTTCTGGTTGCGTTAAAATAGCTATTATTTAGTGTTGAGAAGCTTGCTTGACTTGCTTGCTGTTGAGATAAACTATTTTGTAAAATGATCTTCAGATCAGTTATCTCCTTCATAAGTGATGCACGCTCGTTCTTGGCATCGATCCATTGATCGGTTAGCTTTGATTCCAAGAGTGTATTTTTTGCTATAATTTCATTATTTTGCTTTATGTATTTGTTATTATTTATTAGAAGCGTTCTATTATCTGTTTCCAACGCTTTAATTTTTGCTTCCAAATCAGCGGTAGACATTTCTGACTCTTCTTCCAAGTCTATCGATTCCAATGATGAGTTAAAGTGGATTTTTCTGTTTATTATGGCTTCCTTCTGAAGTTCATAAGCTCTTCGTGCTTGACGTGTGAACTTATTCGGTGGTCGTAAAAATTGGGTGTGACTCATACGTTACATAAAACGTGACTCTTAGATGTTTTCTGACCCCATTATGTATCTCAAAAGTGAGGCGTTTGTGTCCCTAAATACCACAAAATATTAACCAGTAATGTAATCCTCCACCAGTGAAACGTTTACGATATCTTTTCCCAAAAATTCAACCAAAATATCAACCACTTCATGTTTACCTCCACCAGTGAAACGTGCAGAACCAACCAATAACGCTAACGGTATCGATTGTCGCGCGTAGGGGTGTACAGCTTAGAGCGTAGAGCCGCCGCGACCGTACTATGGTTAGAATTGTGGTGATTAATAGAGATAAGTGGCGTTCGCTCGCGAACGCGTATATCGAATCACTTGAGATTTAGTGAGTTTAGTCCTCTCTCTGATATGCTCCAACGATGCAGATTTGAAGCGGATTGCTCAAACAATGAATGAGCGGTCGCACTATATCGCGCTCACGCGTGTTCCAGTTTATCGGCGATCGCTTCCAAACGCTTAGTTCGATCGGCGCACAGTTTTACTCCAACAACACACTATTGATGATGAATGTTCATGCCAAAGATAAATGAATTTAGACAACGACAAACAATTAAAAATAACGAATGGAAATTTTACACGCTCACTACCAGCACTTGTTTCGTGCAATACCACACTTGGCTTTTATCGCCAGAGAAGCACTTGTTTCGTGCAATTTAATTAAAATTAAATAAAATTAGAAATAAATAAATGCTTTTATCGCATATTAAAACATTTTATTAAAATTCAATACAAAAAATAAGCCTTTTATCGGCTTGCGACTGATCGTCGCTACAATCAAAAACTAGACTGACTAAAAAAGTCAAAACGTAATACAAAAAATAAGCATAGAAATGCTTTCAAAACAGTAATCGGGATCAAAGGATCAACCGATTAACAAACATTAAAGCAAAACATTAATAGTTTAAACGGAATCATATGAGTATCAAAGGCAATATGGATATATCGAGTGACACGTGGGGTTCGCGTATATCACAAGTATAATACTTGTTAAAATATTAATATGATAAGAAATTCCATTAGTTTTGGTGTCTAATAGGTTATATAATTATTAATTTGAATAAAATGGAAGATAATAGATGAATCCATCCCTTAGGATCCGTTTAAATACCAACTAATTATAAAACATTACATACAACGCTAAAATAATCGAAATACACAATAAAGACAAAAAACCTGTTTTAAATGTTAGTGTCATATTCCGTTTTTTGATTTAACTATGTGCATATAGGGTTATATGAGTTTTTTTAAATTATGCTATTGGTCGTTATCTGTAACCATCTGTCTTTATATTAATTAACATGCAATAATGTAAGCCAACAATAGATATAATGTCAAAGTAAACGCATTACTAATGTTCATTCTTGTTTTAATTACTTCGTAATTTTATCTTATATTGTATATAGTTAACATTTAAAATATAATAAAATTATACTTAACAAATAATAATTTTAATTGACTAACGTTTTTTATGTTATAAAATGATAAATGTTAATGGCTGAATGATAACTTAAAAGATGAATAATAAGCTTATAATTAAAATCGCGACAATTTTAGTAGAAGAAACAGGAATTATTTTTTGGAAATGAATACGCAATTCAAACACAATTTTTCTGTATTGCTAATTATTCACGCTTCAATCTATAAAATCAATTATAACCATGAATTTTCTAGTAACGTTAAAGCTTTTTGTATACTTAAATATGCTGTAGTTTCACGATTATTAAGTTAGAATTTTATATTAGGATTTTCTTTCTTTCTTTAGTTTACTTTTCGTAGACATCATTAAAAATTTTGAATGTTGGCCGTGGAAGATTCATGTTTTATTTAATTCGGAGATAATTCACTTTAATTTTGAGTAATTTAATGAAATCTTTTGATTTAAGAAAATAAGGAAGATTTCCAAATAAAAAGCTATTTGGTCAAGTTTATTGAACATTCTACCAAATATTGGACTTTTTACAATTAAAATATAGATACTGTTTGTATTTGTGTAAAACGATCATTTTACGTCGTGAAATTAAGTTTAAAAATTTACTTATTTTAAAAACAAAATTAGTTCTTATTTTTAATACTATTCATGTTTTCAAACAATTAATGAAAAAACATAAACTACGTCCTATGTTAAGCCAATAAATAAAATGGAATTTTTTTAATACAAATAATATTAAATAAATTATATTTATTTATAGTTTCCTTTATATATTTAATAAACTAATAAAATAATACTTTGTTGTTTTCAAAACACATTAAAATTAATTATATTCAAGTAAAATTTACAGTTTCTATATTATTTAGTTACATTAAAATCAATCACTCAATATTTAAATCATTTATATAAATATCAATGCTATAAACAAATGTTAAATTAATGTTTTCTTGTTCATAAATATATCAAAGAAAAATTTTCTATGAATTTTTCATTAAAGTTGTTCACTGAAATGGATTATGGACTTATTTGCATTTTATAATTTAACACATTAAAATCAAAATTTATTAAAAGAAAGAAACCAAGTTTATAAAAAAATTAAATATAAAAAATGTAAAACTTATAGTGATTACGATACCTATTATGTTAACCTAGCACCAGGAAAATTTCCCCAAACTTAAATAGTACAAAGAGGTTCAAATTTGTTTACTTCTTTTGTAAAAGAAGTAGTATACTAACTTTAATGTTTTTAGACTAAAAAATTATATGCGGCTATGGGAAATAATTTGTTTATCTTAGCTAACCACTATTAGTGACGTAAACCTAAAAATAATTATATATAATTATTATATAATTATATATTAATAATTCATTATAAATTACAGTTAAGAAAATTGTTTTGAAAATATAATCGAATCAAAATGATATTTTTATGATAATTTAACATTTGCAATTATTTATTGTCATAAGACACTCAATTTTAATACTTAAAATCTCTTTTTTAGCATTAAAAATAGGTCAAAATCCCTTTATTAAAGTAAGTGAGCACTGACAAACAGACGGACAGACATAGACAAATCCATTCATCTTACAAATTTTCAGTCATATAAAAAATAGTACACTTAATTTTTATAAAACAAAAAGTTTTCAATTTCTCTTATTGTACTCCTGAAAAAAATTTAAATGTTATTTTTGAAGAAGTTTATGTCTTTTGGTGAAGACTGAAATATCAAATTTTTCAACTTGTTGTTAAAATAGCCTCAACATTTAGGTGGTCACATAATTGTTCCCATTTGTGATTTCCTATAAATCAACGAGCAATTGTTGCAAAGGATTCTTGTTTGTTAATCTTATTGCTTTTTAATTCACAAAGACTACTAAGATTAAGATATAAAGACGCTTTGTTAAATGAGTTTTTAATTAATTAATTTCAATTTTTAAATCTTTAATATTAAATTTAACAAATTTATCATAACGTAATAATATTTGACAAATGAACCGAAATATTGTATATATGCATAAATTTAGATTATTCTTTCTTATCAATAAATAACAATTTTTCAGTTATAAAAATAACCAATTACAAAAAGTAAAACTATACATGGTATATTCTATAAATAGAATATATTTCCCGTTACAGTTGCTAAATTTATTTATATAATAGTTTAATTTATGAATTGTTTCCATTATAAAATTTTGATCTTGATTTTATTTATAATTAGATCATACAGTGAGATTTATTAGCCATTACACTTGCTTTCAACTTGTTATTTTATGAAATTTCTTAAGAAATTTGTGAAAATCTTTGTGTATATGACTTGAGGATGGAATGCAAATCCTTTTCTCAGCCTGATTTTTTCGAAATCAAAATTGTAACCAGAAAACCTTATAAACAGAAAAGCGACAAAAGATTATTAACAGTTTGAAAAACATTAAACTTATATTGTTATTTGAATTTTTTGTCAACACATTGTTGTTTTAAATGTTCACACATTAATCATTAAAAATGCAATATTTGTTATATAAAACATATTAATCATTAATTAAATGAGAAGTTTCGGGTTAAACCCTTTCTGATTGAGTAGTGCGTATTCACTACTCCCCGCAAGATCTTGTAAAGTGGGATCAATCCCTTCATACAAATCTTTTAAAAATAAAAATAAAATTTTAAACAAAAGTGTCTAAAAATTTCTAAAATTTGTTAATTTAAATAAAAACATAAGCCTGATATTATCCAAAAATTCAGCTGTTGATCAGTCCTTCTTTAAAATATTTGCTGCTATTAAAATGCTGGAATTCGGATGTAGTTTCTCTATTAAAGTGGGTCTGAAGACTATGTCGTCTCCTTCGGTGTTAGACTCCATTATGTCTGTATAAGCCTTTAGAAATTCATCCGTTGTTTTATAGTCGTTACGATTCAAATTTTTTATTCTCAATAGCGTTGGCGGTTTTTGATAAGAATTCGTTGATAAATAAAAGTTTAAAGCTATTCCAATTGAGGTGGTTATTGCTATTATTAAATAATTTATACTTGACTGACAAATTAATATTGATTTTAAGGCCCAAAGCCTTTTTCATTTGGTCGTCGGTAATGTTACAATGCTTTGCTTTTTCCTTTAAATTTTAAATAAACTTTTTTGCTGGAGTTCCCAAAGTGAATTCGTTAATATCTTTTATGTATTAATTAGGCTTATATTGCGAATTAACTATCGATGAAATAGTGTTCGAAAATTGATGCGTTAAATCTCGTAGCGTATTGTTAAGGTTTTGATGCATTTACAACGTTTGATCACTTGTAGCGTTACCTGAAGCATTACAATGACAAGTATTTGCTGTTGTATTCAAAGGCATATTAAAACTTGATTGCATTGCGCCCATATTGCTATATGTTGTTGTTTTACTGAACGGTTGTGATTGACTTGTACTTGCTTGACTATTGTTTGTTTGACTGTTATTCGTATGGCTGTTCTGTGATGTAAAACCCATAGTACTGGATTGACAAATGTTAGCATTATTTTGTTGCTGTTGTGTTATTAAATCATTTAATTTCTCTATTTGATCTGCCAAATCGTCCATTTTTGCTGTATTTTTGTTGTTGAGATTTATCTGAGCATTATTAGCGTCATTTAATTTTTTACATTTCTGTTTCATTGTCGCGCTATCTTGTCTTATCTTCCTTTTTTTCATTTTTCAATGGCACTATTTCTGATTCCGCTTCATTCAACTTTTTTTGAACGGAGGACATAATTGTTTTGTTTAAATCAATATTTTCGAACTCAAGTATTTCTAATAATTTGCTAATATCAAAGTCTGGAATTATCTGTTTCAGCTTATAAATTTTGCAGATCTCCAGATGATTAGTCTTATTCTTTCGAGTAAAATATTTGTGGTTTCGTTTGTCCCAATTTTGTTTCGTTTTCAATCTGTCTTCAAATTCACCAAACGCTCAAACCTTTACCTCCAACAATGAATTACGCTATGAGCCACGCGACCGCTAGGAAACAATAGCCAAAGACAGGGGTGTGTCTACACCGTAATCGTATCTGAGTATTCAGTTGAATTTGAATCTAATTATATCGTAACTAACAATTCACTATTATTTTCCTTTTCTCGGAATAGGTTTTACTGTAACTTTTGTTTATTTAATTGAGTCCTAAATCTTACAACGCTTTCACATTGTTTTCAACTAATTTAAAATAAAGATATTAGTAAATTAAAATGAATTTAATTTAATTAATAATTTAGTTACAAAATCTCTTTTCTCGAGATCAATAAAAGAGACTGATGAATGTGAATTGCAATTTTACAACTAACTAATAATCATAAAGTTAAACCTTATATACAGAAAAGCGACAAAAGCTTATTAATAGTTTGAAAAACATTAAACTTATATTGTTATTTGAGTTTTTGTCAACACATTGTTGTTTTGAACGTTCACACATTAAAATATGCGTCAAAACTATGTTAGGCGTACCTCATAAATAACAAATTAATCAAAACCAAGATTTGCCTTTTAAAATATTGTAGCTCAACTTTAAAATTTCTGTTTTGGTTTTCTTTAGTTTTGCTTTGAGTTTTATTTTAATAAAATTGAATTTTGATTATACATTTTGTTATATTTTTAATTTTACTTGTAATTTACTTTTTCTTTTATTAGAAATTTTAATTTTTTTTGAATTTGGCAAGGGTATAAAAACTCATTCGATGTAATTTTGGACTAAAATATTTCACTGCATTCAATAGTGCTTTGGGCATAACATTTGCTACTCAACACCCAGTGCAAATTAATCTTTTAGTGTTACTAATTATTTCTTTATCGCTAATTAAAATTGCGCTTTAGAATAAAAACAATTTAACATTGCATATTTAAAATAAAAAACATATTTTATGATGAAATATTTGGTAAAAGATTTAGTAGAAAATTGTAATGCTATAAACTTTTAGAAAAATCCGTTTATTCACTAAACTATGTGCAAAAATATTCATTTGAAAAATATTTATAGGGTGCTTATTAAACAAATCTTTTAAAATATTAAGATTATTGTAGACTTGAATTATTAATACAACTGAAAAAAAAAATTTTTGGAAGTCTAATATATAATATCAAATTTGAATCTCATTTAATAATTTAATTAGAACTGTAAAGTAAAATTAATTTTTCATTAGATTATAGTGTGTAAAGTATAATTTTATGGGTGGTAAAAAACTTTAAGGACATTTCACCTTTCATGTTTTATTATTAAAAATAATTAAATAATATATTATTCACAAATAAGTGTATTTTATGTATTAATAAAAATGAATTTTAAAAGGAATATATTCCGTAAACAAAATTGTTTAATGTATTTGTTTGCATTTATTGATTGAAATTTACGGAGAACTAACAAACAAACATGAGAATTATAAGACTTGCACTGAGCTTTCTATATTATAATATTTTTATACAATCTATTCAAATATGTACTCTATTTGTTAAAACATATTTTTATTGTTAGAAGATTGCTTGTAATTCTAACTTTTAATGAATTAGCTCGAAGCTGTTTCACAGTTAATTACAAGTGCTATAAAGATTTTATAGTCAATTTTTTATTTACTTAAGGAATTGATTGATAATGTTTAATTAGTTTAACATTCAACTAGATGAGAGCTGTATCCGCAATAAACTAATCAAAATTTCAAAAAATAACAAATTGAATAATATAGTCATAGCATTTAAAATTATTCAAAAGTATTAATTCTAAATACATAAAAAAACTAAAGTTGGTTTTTTAAGATTTTTAGCTGACTTTGAAAAAGTCAGCTATAAGATTTGCAATATCTGTCTTTCTGTAACTCTGTGTGTAGACTTTATTTAGAAAACAAAAAAAGGCAAAAATGAACAAAATTTGTTCAAAATAGGGCAAAAACTGTCAAAATTTATCAAAATTAGCTTAAATAAAGGCAGTATAATGCTTAAATTTGTTCAAAAATGACTAAAAAAGGGGCAAAATTAGTTTTAATAGGAGAAAAACAGGGCTTGAATTGGGTCTGAAATGTCTAATAATGGGGCTAATTTGGTAAAAACTTGCACAAAATTGGTTCAAAAATGTTTATTATTTCGGCAAATATGAGTATATATTGGTGTCAAGCACCTTACTAATTATGCTAAAAGACGTTATAACACAAGCCTTATTGTATCTACAACACAGTTTTGATGTTACTTCGTCGACTGCTAATCTAAGAATGAATAATAATATCCTTAACATTGACTCAAGTACTATTTATAACATTGTTTTAAAGCAAATAAAATTTTTTATCGAAACTAATAATTAAAAGTTTTGTTTGTTTAAAAATAGAAATCAATAATGTAAGCCAACAATAGTTTTAAGTCAAAGTTTGCGCATTACTATTGTTCATTCTTGTTTTATTTTAAATAAGCAAACTTAATAAAGATATAAATCCATACATAACATATAAATGGCACAACAAAACTTTATTTGAAGTTATTTTCTCTACAATTCATTACTTAAAAGTCGTGCTGTTTAACTTTTAAATTTAATTTTTATTTTTATTTTACTTTTGCTTTTAAGTTTTATTTTAGTTAAAATTGACTTTTGCTTTTTAATTTTGTTTTACTTTATAATTTTATTTTTTCTATTATAAATATTAATTTTGCTTGTATTTTACTTTTGCTTTTTTTAAAACTTTTAATTTTGTTTTAATATTACTTTAGCTAAAATCAATAGTGAAATTAAAATATTTATTTTACTTTTGCTTATGATTTCGCTTTTAAATAATTTTTTATTAAGGTAGGTCAAATATCTAGTCTTGTTTTTACTTTTGGCAATAATGATTTTGATTTCGATTTGATTTTGCTTTTACGTTTAAGTAATTTTTTCATTTCACTTGTATTTACTTTTGCTTTTAACAAATTTCAGCTAACTTTTTAAAAGTGAGCTATTGCGTTTGCAATAACTGTGTTAGTTTAGGCTGTGTGCAGACTTGTTTAAGATCACAATAATCAGACAAATATGAAATAAATTGGGTCAAAATTGAGCAAAAATTGTGTCAAAATGTGTAAAAACTGGCTTTAATAGGAGCAATGGTGGTTAATTTTTGTCAAAAATGACTTTTAAAGGGCATAATTTTGTCAAAACTGACACAATACCGGATCAAGAATGGTTAATAAAAGGTAAATTATGAGTATATTTTGGTTTTACGAATTTTATTATTTATACTAAAACACGTTAAGAGACATGCTTAATTGTTTCTATAAGACCAGATTAAATGTACTTCATCGATAACTAAACTAAGTATGAATAATAACAAGAATAACTAACTGAAGTACTATTTATAACAATGTTATAAAGTACATAAAAGTTTTAACGAAACTAATAATTAAAAGTTTTGTTTGTTTAAAAATAAAATAACAAAAATGATAAGCAGCAATACGTTTTTTGACGTAAATGAGTTCAAATATTTCTAAGTTACTTTACTAATGCATATATCAATTCTTTTAAAAAATACAAAATTCAATATGATCACATTACATATGTTCATTCTTGTTTTACTTACAATTGTATTTTACTTTCACTTTTTACAATTAACTTCATTCCGTATTTTAGTCGTTATTTCATGTTTTTACTTTTACTTTACAAAAAAACGAAATAACTCTACTTTAAAGTGTATAGTTTATCATTTAATTTAATTCATACAAAAGCTTCAAAAAATCAAAATGCAATACAACTATAAAAATATAAAAATTGGTAATAAGTATAATTGTATTTCTAATTGAAATAAAAATTTTACTTCTCACTCCAATCAAAAATTAAAAGTACAAATTGGAATATACATTGTTATATCTAATTAAATAATCAAACTAAGTTTTTAAACTGCAACAAATTATATTTTGATTAATAGAATGTCTTGTGATAAGGTTTCATTATTGATATTGGTTAATTCTATACACAGTTGTTCTAGAATAAACATAATATGAATGAGTTTACCGAAAAACTGCCAAATCTTATTACTTTATATGTAAGTTATAAATATTTCTGATTACAAAATTGAAAACACTATTTTTATTTAAGCGTAAATTACTGAATCGCAAAATATTTTAATATTTCAAATAATTTGGCAAGTATATTTATATTTTCTAAGGTATATCTAAATTTAAAGGAAACAATAAAATATGGAAACTATAGTGACAACCATCTTAATGTAGATTGTAAATATGCAACAAAATAAAAAAACTTCATAATCAAATGAAACTACAAAAACTTTCAATTGGAATATGTTAATTGCTCAATTTATAGTGTGTTTGAGCAGCTTTAAGTGGACTTGTTTCTGCATAAATTGATTTATAACAAAATATTTGAATTAAACCCTATATTAACAGATAAAAATCCAATTAATGGATTCAGAAAGAGTTATCAAAAAACAACTTGTTGAAAGATAGGCCTCATTTTACGCCTCAATAACTTAAATAAAATTAAATTCAGACTAAACTGATTTTTAAAATCAAATATATTTTGCTAAAAGCAATAAAAAGTAATTTTCATTTTGGAAACAATAATTTATAATTGAAGAGTTTAAAAATAATATCAGAAACTGTAACTTTTATAATAAAGTTATATAGAATAAAAATTGTAAAGTATTACTTATTGCTACTGGATAATATTTGTTTGAAATGTTCGTGAAACTAATGTATAAACATTGCATTATAAAATATCCTCATTTGCCATTCAATTTCCAAAATGTTTATCATTGCATACTATTAGTAAAAATAAGCTTATTAAAACTAAAATTTTTTTACACTAAACATTAAAAGTAATTTGAAAATGTGATCCCGGGAGCTTTTTTAAAAGAAATTTTAAACTTTTTATATATATTTTTAAGTTTTTAAACTTTTAGATAAATTTTAAACTTAAAAGTTTGCTATAACTTTAACTTAATTTAAATTAAAATGATCAAAATGACAAAAAAAACAAGAATTAATTTATTAAGGAAAATTTTTTTAAATTAATTGATTAAACAATTTTTTTACATTAAGTGTACAATATTTAGAATTTTATTATTAAAAAATATAAAGGTGAGTATTTATTTATAAAAATTCATTGAAAAAAATTTATTCAAATTAAATAAAATTATAAATATTAGAATGCTTTTCAAAGTATATGTCTATCTTATAAATCGGAAATGGTAATCATTGGATTTTAAGAGATCATATAAAGGAATAAAAGACAATCCAAATAAAAAAATTTTGAAAATCGGTCATGCATTATTCGAGTAATTAACAATTAAACTTTTATTGAATTTCGAATAGTTTTTTTAAATTGCGTTTCTATGTCAACTTTTTTTTTTGAATAGATATCGACCCCAAAATTTTTTTAGGACCACATTCTTGAATCTTTTTTTCAAATCATTTTTATCAGTAAATTATTTATTGAAACAAAATATAAAAAATTTCTATTGTTTACTATAAGGAATTTTCAAGAAAGTTTAAAGAGTATAAAAAGATATCACTTTTTATGCTATTCATAATTTTTACTTTTATAAGTTATGAACTTTTTAATAACTTAAGTTAAACTTTTGTTAATGACCTTTGTTTTCTTAAAAAGAGAGTTTACTAGTTTAGGGTGAGAGCAAAAAAATGTTCTTTTATGCGTCCAGCATCTTGGTATTATGTTCCTTTTAACCGGTAAAAGCCACAAAGAAAAGCACAGTTTTCTAATTGTTTTTTGAGTGAAAAACAAAAGAAACTTATTTAATACGAAACTTTATAGTTTAAACTATACTTGAACAGGCAATTTAAATTTTGAATTAATAAAACAAGAATGAACTTTTGTAATGCGCTCACTTTGACTCTAATGTTAACTCATATGTTTGCATTTATATATATAAAAATAGTTTTCAATTTTGTTCCCTCCTTCCCATTTGCTGCTCTCTCTTTTCCCTATTTTCCTCTCTATATCTCTCCTCCACTTTTCTTTCCTACTCTACTCCCCCTCTCTCTCCACCCATTCTCTCCGTTTCTCTCCTCTCTCCTTTCTCTCTCCTCTTTCTACCCTCCCCTCTCTTCCTATCTCTCACTCACTCTCTCTCTCTCTCTCTCTCTCTTTCTACCACTCTCCCACTCTCCCACTCTCTCTCTCTTTCTATGTTATAAATTTTTTAAACTAAATATATTAAATTTTAAATGGAAGAAGGAATTTTTGTAGTGTGTGTAACATAGTTAAAAATGTTTCAGTTGTTAGTATGAAGTGTTATATACTTTTTCTTTGTCTGTTCTTATATTTAAAAGAATCATGTTCTTGTTAAGCTAACTTTTTATATTTAAAAAATTCAATTTTAAAATATAACACCTGAAAATACAAACAAATGTTTTAACAAAAACAGAACATTGCTTTTCGGACAAGTAAAACGTGTAAGATTAAAAAATATATAAAATTAAAACGTAATTAAACATTAAATAGTTATACCGGGTAAATGAGAAGAAAGGAATTGCAATTTATTTATGAGATGGAAAATGAATAGTGAGCTCATAAATGTGTAATATTTAATCCTCACAAATCATTTAAAAAATTAATTAAAACTCAAGAAAAGTTGTTATTACAAAATAATAAGTTAGCCTATTATAATAAATGATTCACAAATCAAATGCATCATCGTAGATAAAAAAATAAAAGATGAATTTTAATTAGTTTTTTTGAAATATTGTAAAATACAAATGTTATTTAACACCGGAAAATACATATCCATTTTAAAACATATATCATTTATGAAAATACGAAACGGACTCGATATTTATGACACTAGTTTGGTTACTTAAAAATTTTTTTAAACCCAATTTTGTTAAGTTTTACACATGAGCACACACAATAACATAAATTGACAAGGGATTTTCACATTTTTCTTATGTTAATAAAAGGATTTTGGTCTTTACTATAATAAAGGGATTTTACTTATTTCGTGCTCTAATAAAGGTATTATCACCTTTTTCTTATGTTATTTAAGGGATTTTGTTATTTGCTTTTATAAAGAGATTTTACCTATTTCTTACTCTAGTAATGGGATTTTCAACTTTTTATTATGTTAATTAAGGGATTATGTTCTTAATTCTAATAAAGGGATTTAAAAAATTTCTTATTCTTTTTTTAAAGTAACTATCTGTCATTATCTGTCGGTATCTGTAGTTATCTATCGATAACAAATATCTCTCATCTTCTGTCGTTATCTGTATTTATCTGTCGTTATCTGGCGCTACCTGTCGCTATCTTTCGCTATCTGTCGTTATATAAAATTATCTATAGTCAACTAAAGTTATCTGTCGCTATTTTTTGCTAACAGTTAACTTTCGCTATCTGTCGCTATTTTTCACTATTTGTTGTTCTTTGACGCTAGCTGTCATTATATTTTATTATCGGTCGCTATCAATGGCTATTCTTCACAATCTGTCGTTATTTGTCTCTATTTTAAAGTTATTTATATTATTTTTCATGCATTAATGTCCATTATTGACAGATTATGACAGGTAGCCCCAGATAACAACAGTTAAAGACAGATAATTAAATATGACGACAGATAGCTACAGATAACAAGTAGAAACAAATAATCAAATTTTCTGAATTTTGAAAACAATATATTTTTATTTTTTTTTGTTTTGGTAAATCAAGAAATTTTAGAATTTTTATTAACACAAAGAATGTGAATATCTGGTGCAAATAACAGCCTCGATATTGTATTGATAACACTTTGTAAAACAGAGTTCAAAAAAGTTTTAAAAAGTTTTATTATTTCAGCTAATATTAAAGCAATCCTACATAAAAATAATGTCGTTAATATAGTTATCATGCATTGTTATTATTTTAACTTCAAATAAATGTATTTTCTAAAGTTATTTTATTTGTTTTATAAATGAATTATTATTCTGAGTAATAATAAATTATAATAACGCTTATGTTATTTAACAGTTTTTACATGAGTTAATAACAATACAGTGAATATTTGTAATATTTTAAAGTAGAATGCAATTTATATATAATCTAGCATTGATTTATATTTCTAAAGCGTTAATGGATAAACACGGAAAACAATAAACACTTTAAAGACTATTTTGTTAAAATCGTCAATGAATGTCCAAGTCAATGAATTATGCATTATTTCTCAACAGTTACTTTTATTCATTGCTATTATAATTAGTTAAAATAAATAAGTTTATAAATTATTAAATGCAAAATATTACTGTAACGGATCCACAAAATAAAACATTAAATAACATTACCAAAACAAGTATGTTGCGCTCATAATATTTGACTTTGCTGTTTAAGTTTTAGATATAATATGGTCACTCCCTTTTTTCGTTCGCTCGCTCCCATTATTTTATATTTTCTGTTATAAGTTAAATGTTATGTTAAAAGCAGTTGAAATCGCTTTATTTTCGCTAGTTAGTGGCATATGCCACTTTAAGTTTCGACATTTTGTACGAATTTACCTATTTTGACTAGATCTTACGACCTTTTTAAGATTATAAATCAATATTTTACTGAAAATAGTGGCATTTGCAACTTAAATTAATTTTTTAAACTTTGTCATTTTAGCATAGGTTTGCTTATTTCGAACTGTTTTCGAACACATGGTGCAGGTGTCAGTCATAAGTCAGGTGTAAATAAAATCTACAAAGGTGTTAAAATTTCTAAAATTTAAGGTAAATGATGAATGACACCTGCACCAATTTTGCAAATTTGAAAAATTTGAAGTTTCACTTTGAAAAATGTGTTCAATTTCTATTAATCTCCATATTTAAAATGGTATTTGAGTGTTTGTAATAAATCAAGTTAGTAATATAACTGAAATAGCTTGAAACGAGTTCAATTTATCTAACCATATAAAGTAATTAACTCATGCTTTAGTTTAGACTTTATAGAAACATACCATACAGTAGATGTTACCATATAATGTATAAAGTAATATTAGTCATACATCCAGCACAAGTTTCATAAATTATGAGTAACAGATGTCCTGTATCATACTTTTGATGTAACCATATAAGGTACAAACTAATAATAATTACATTGTAGGTCAACTATCGTATATCCCGTCTAAAAATAATAAGTTAAGCTAACAGTTATTGTATCATACATTAAGTTTAACCAATTAAAGAGAAGTATTAAAAGTTTGATCATGCTCAGAATCAACAACTTACTGTATAAACTGAAAGTAATAGTTGTAGGCTTATTCAGTTGAATTTAAGTCTTAGTGGAGTTTTAAGTTAATAACTAATAAAAACAGTGCCGCAACCAAAAATGAATAACAACAACGATGAAACAATACAATGATATTTCGGGAAGTAGTTGCCTCGTACAAGCGCGAGGAAATGGATGAAGAATGGGAAAGGCAACGGTTCGACATCCGTGAAGGAAATAGAGCTTAGATTCGGCAGGAGTTTTAAATTCTTAACCCCTTTTACCCTTTTGATTATTTATTTTAAAATTGATAAATGTATTCGGAAACTTGAAATTTAAAAAAGTATTTACAGTTTTCAAAATAAAATTTTTTTTCAAATAATATATTTAATTTATTTATGTTGTAACTTGATACTCTGCATGATCTAACTTTAAATGATTTTTTTCTAATTTGATTGCACTTATTATGCGATCTTTGAGCTTTACATGTAACTATTATTATTTTAAAATTTATATGGTAGCATCTTATTTAAGATATAAGAAATAGTTATTAAGTCCTTAACACCGTTGTTTATCAGCGGTGGATTTGCACCATATCTGGTAAGTTAAAGCACCATTGCATACAACTATATCTTTTTTATTTATTCGAATAACTATTACGTCTTCTACGAAACATCATTCAAAGAAAAATTTCATTCAAAAATAAATCGTGACAGCGATCGGTTTCCCTGGACATGGAACATTATTCTCATAGATAATACAACAAAAAGGATATTAACTTATTGGATGAATAAAAGCATTTTTGACGACACTAAATTTTTTGGAGGTATAATTAGCAATTTTAAAATTATTTTTAATTCCAACTATAATTATAATATTATTACAACTCAAGTGATTTTAAATGTATCAATTCTATCAACTATAAACATTAATTTTAGTTTTATAAATAATCTTTCAAGCGGTTTTGAATCTAGAAAAGTTTTGTTTTATCTAATTGTTATTTACAATTTTGATTACAACATTTGTAAAAACTTCATTTATTATGAAAATGCTTTTTTTGTCGATACCAATTTTTGTTTTTAAAACTATATAATGCATCAAAAAACTCATTTCTGCGATTTTAATGAGTATAATCTAAAAAATATGTGTTTACAACTTTTGCTATCATCGGTTGACCCGTTGAATGGCAGGATATGTTAAGAAAATTATATAGACGATATTAATATGGCGACTCGCTTATAAGACCAATATCACCAACATCACTACGAAGTTTGTGTGCAATCACAATCGCTTCAAATCCAAATCTTAAAACAGCTTTTAACTTAATTGTTAGAAGAATGTGTTAAACAAGGTTGGATTTAAATTATTTGTTTTTTTATGAAAAAGTTATGATTTAACTAATTATATGTTAAAATGTAATTTATTATAACTCTTAATAAACTTCATCTCCTTATCAAGTCTTATAAAGATTTTGTATAAGTTTCATTTTACATTTTAGCAGTGAGGATGTAATAAATAAATAGAATTTCAAATTTTTATACAGACATATTTTACTACAAAAGAAGGATGCATTAAAAATGAAAGTAATTTATTCGCATAAAGTGTATGAATTTAACTTCTAAATTAGTTTGATGAAAACTGATATTAGTTCTAGTAAATTTCATACTACTTATAAAGTGTTTTAAAACTGTTTTTTTAAACGGTAAATGATATAAGATTTGAGAGCATATAAAAAGAAAATCAAGCATTAGAGTCTCACAAATTAACAAACAAATGTTGAAGAGACTTAAAAAAACTGTTTTAAAAGAAGACACATAAATGCCTCTTAAAAAAATCTAGTTGAAAGCTTATTTAAAAAAGTGTTCGAGATATTAACGAAAGCAGCAGTGACAGTAGTGATAGTGATGCTGATAATGGAAGAGAGCTTGAAGTTATAAAACCATCAACATCTTAAAAGAGGAAACCAACTATTTAGAAAATAGCTTCAAAAAAAGGATTTGATGTTTAAATTGCGAATGATAATTAAGAATAAGAATCGGTTGCAATTAAAAATCATTGTTGCGCTCGTGATTCAATTGGAAAGTGAGGTATTCACAACAAATTCAAACCAGTTTTTTAATTCTAAGTGTCTGTACTGTTCGCACATGAAATTCACTGATCGAGTTTAACTTTTTAAAACAATAATAAAAGTTCTTTAAAACTTGCAGTTAATATAGGGTCAAACATAAGATGATTTTCAGTTATCTAACTTGGATAATATCGATAAAGTGTATTATTTGTGAAGCATTCACATTTATACTTATTTTCAAGTGGTATGAACTCACAAACAATTTTAAATTCTGCTGGTTTAATTTTAAATAAAATTCTGAAGAATATTACGAATTTTTCTTTTGTCTCTATAGGAATCACTTCTTCAGAAATTACTGATGATGAAATAATATCAATAGTAGACATTATAATATTTAATCATTTTATTCTCGCTTAATTGTTACTTCAGTCAAACAAATTCAAATGAAAAATCAATTAAACTCTGAATTTCATTCTAACTATTTGTTGTGTACTTGTAAACGGAGGAGTGTAAAATTGTTAATCGAACCAAATAGAATTTCGATGATTTTTATTACAAAGTTTAATAGTATTTGGGTTTGCTAATTTTAGCAATGTTGATTGGCTTTTAAAAAGTTCATAGTTTGGGAACACTATAAGACGTCTTCGTATTGAGGGTGCCGCGGACTGCACACTTAACACAGGCAAATATACCATATAACTATATCATTAAATTGATTGTATCAGACTATAGCTTTTTTCTGTTATAAACTTGCAACAAAAGTAACAGTTCTACAATTCAGGAAATTCCTTTGTTACAAGTTTAAGTTTATTATTAATTAATGCGAACAAATTGTAAAACTTATAAGTTTAACTGTATTAAGTTCTTTTGGCAACAGTAAAACTGTTTAACTACCGCATAAATTTATATTAGTAAAAATAAACAAGAATGAACATTAGTAATGCGCTCACAATGACTTTAAATCTATTATTATCTAACATTATTGATTTCTATTTTTAAACAAACAAAACTTTTGGTTATTATTGTTTCGCAAAAAAATTTTTATGTGCTTTAAAACAATATATAACTATTACTTCAGTGAGTGTTAAAGAACTTTTTATTCAATTATAGTTTAGCAGTCGACGAGGTAACATCAAATTTGTTCTTATTGATTCATTTAGGCCCGTGTAAAAACGTGTTTTAGTATAATTTTTAAGACGCGTGACACCAAAATCTACTAATATTTTCCCCATACTTAACCATTTTATATCCGATTTGGGGTAAGTTTTGACCAACAATGTCCCATTTTTAGTAATTTTTAACACATCTTTAGACTTGTTTTGTCCCATTTTTTGTAATTTGTAACCAAATAAAAGCCCTTTTTTGCCCTTGTTTAAGCCAATTTTACATACTTTTGACATATTTTTGACCCAATTATGCCCTATGTTTGGTCATTTTTGGTTGATTTTTGTAATCTAAAAAATGTTTACACACACAAACAGAAATGTCAAATGAAATAGCTGTCTTTTTCATAATGAGCTTAAATGTCTGAACATTCGAAACATTTGTTTAGAAAATAGTTACGTATTTAAATGATTAAAAACCGGATTAATTAATTATTTTGTTAAAATGTATTATTTTATAGACTGTAAAACTTCTTAAAAGCTAATAATTTATTTCTTAAATAAAAATAGATTATTTTTTAGTGGATGTAATGCGAAATGGCGTCTTATTATTTATACTCTAACTCAGTCTATTTGAGGCATGTCAGTTTATTAATTACAGCACGATGTTTAAAATTATGTTTTACTAGAATGAGTTATTCATTAATTAAACCAATATAAAAATGAAACTAGCATAAAAAATAAATCATGATTTTTTCATTTATAAAAAACACTGAGAAGTGATATTATATAATAGCTAACATTTATGACTAACTTATTTGTGACAAACCTTTCCAGAAAAATATTCCATAACTGCAATAAATTTTTTGTTTTTTATTTATATCTAATGAATTATAAAGAATCTAATGAAAATGCTTTTATAACATAATAAACAACTACTTCTATTTACTAACATCTTACAATTTTATCTACATTCTTTAACAACGTGAAAAAACTAATATAAAATTTAAGTTGACAATTAATTTTGTTTTTCAAAAACAACTATTGTTGCTTATGTTGCTATTTAATAATACAACTTTTATAATATTTCAACTGCGAAACAACAACGAACTAAACTCCGTTTTAAATATCTTTTATTCCTAAACAAGACTAATTTAATTATAAAAAATATTTTATAACTGATAGCGAAATACAACAAAAAGTCTGTATTTACGAAATAAAATAGTCAAAGTTAGTTCATTACCTGCTTCCCTAATTCGTTTATAAAATTTTTTATTAAAAACAAATTAATCAGAAATAATTTATTATGATTTTATTTAACATTTGTTTTAATTTTGTAACGTGGTTAAATAGTTTAAAACACAATTTTTTATAATGTAATTATTAATTTGTATATAAAATTTAAAGTTATTCTAGTTTCATTTTTATTAGATAAAATATGAATTGTGAACTTCTTTAGTAGAAAATTGTATGACCAGAATCAAATTTTTATTACGTTAAATGAGTGTAATAGAGACAAGTTATTTTCATAATCTTACATTTTTTTAAGTTTTAAATTTTAATTATTTTAATTAACGAGGGCCATAAATAAAGGAATTTGATGATGAACGCCACTATTAAAACCATACCCACCCAATGTCTTATTTTTAATATAGTAAGAATCTCGATAAAGCAATTTTTATTGGTTGATGAATCTGTACTGATTTAAACAAATTTTCTGTTCTTTTTACATAATTTATTTGTCATTCCTAATTTGTTGTAGTGCTGTGTATTTGTTATTATCAATAAATAATCAATCGTTTAGGTATAATAAATATTATAAAAATGGTTAAAATTATACTTTGATGTTTTTGAAAAAGATGTAAAATTTATTTTCTGTCGAATAATGAAATTAATAACAGTAGACCCTTAAGGCAGATCAAATTTCTTTGACATAAAAAATCATCCAAAGTGTTAAAGAGTGTCAATCGAAACAGTTGAATTGTCATGAAAATTATCTGAAACTTATTATTTCTGGTTAAAATTGATTGTATTGAAGCCTTTATTAAAGGATCTTCTTTTCAAAAAAAATTTGTTTTGGATTTCATGGTAATTTTTCAATTAACAAGTTTTTGTTTTTCGATTTAAAAATCTTTGTATAGCGTTTCTTCATCAAATTTAAAATATCTTCGAATTAAACTCATAATAAACATTGCTCATCTAAGTTTCTCCAGTTTGTTTTACGATTAAGTTTTTGCATTTCAGAAAGTCGAATAACTTTAGTTTTTTTCTCTTTATTAAACCGCAATCTCCGTGACTAATTTTGTTTTTGGTTATCAGACTATTATTCACTTCTTTTTAAACTTTTCTAAAAGAAAAACGCACTTTTTCGCTGATGAAATGCTTAAGTTTAGCTATATTTTGTTTAGTTCGTACTTTTTTACTCTTTTAGAGATTGTTTTTTGGTTGGTAGTTTTACTTAAATAGTGCGATTTGCCAATATTTCTAATAGAGCGCAAAATGGAACTTATAATTCGACATGTCTTTTTATTAATCAGTCTATATTCAATGATCATCTGTGGCAAACCTTACCCAGAAAGCGCATTTAAAAAATTATCAACTTCATAATATGGAAGTCGATTATTCATAATTGTTAAATATTAATTTGTTTTTTAGCTCACTTTGAAAAAGTGTAACTATTGAATTTTCAAAATCTGTGACTCTGTCTGTAACTCTGCCTGTAGACTTTTATATAGGAGGCTTTTTAAAAAAAACATAATAGACTTTTTTAATATAATTAGAGATGGTTATTTTTTATGATATGGTTATTTATAATAAATGTATATCGAGAGATTCAGAATTTTATATTATCCCTGGTTTTTGTCCGCTTATTATGTGGAGTGAGTTAATTGTATCAAATTTTTAAAAATTTTGATTCTAAATCTGCTAATTAGAAATCAGGTTATTTAAGTAAATAAAAATTATTTGGCTTACAGTTTAAGAATATTTATTGTAAAATCAACAATTTAGTTAACAAAATCAACATAAATTATTTGCACATTGAAAATTTAAATTATTTTAATTCCCATTAACTCAGAAGATTTTCCAGAATGGATCAAAACAAATAATAATTCGCATAACATGTAGACAACAAAACCATTCTTTGAATATTATGACTTCATTGTTGTAAGAACAGGTACGGAAGTGTTGTTGCAAGCAGATTATCTGAAGATCCAACAGTTAGTGTACTATTACTAAAATTAGTAGGTGCTGAGAACGCAACCACAGATTTGCAGGCATCAGAAGTTGTTGT
>JAQIXJ010000925.1:0-25576 GCA_034700185.1 Phthiracarus laevigatus | reverse complement strand
TGTCTGTCTGTCTGTCTGTCTGTCTGTCTGTCTGTCTGTCTGTCTGTCTGTCTGTCTGTCTGTCTGTCTGTCTGTCTCGGTGTTCGCTGTCTTATGTTTAATTAAGGTGATTAATCGAGTTCTTTTATTAATAAAGGGAATTCAATAGTTGCCATCTTAGATCAAATACTAATATATTTGTTACATATGCCTGCATAATCCTGTATAAAATGAGCTCTCTATGAATGTGTCGTTTTTGTTTTAATCTAAAGTTGTCTTCATTATTAAACGCGCTAAATAAGTAGTTTCATTGATTTTTTTCTACTGGCAGTACACAAAAAATATATTTAATATACGGAATGCCAGTGTACTGGAAATATAGTGCTCTCCATACAGTCATATTTTTTATTACACGGTTGTCACAAGCTTTCAAAATACTAGCAAGTTTTTAAGGAAAAAGAGAAATAAAATTATTACTTAATATATAGCAGTACTTGTCTTTTGTGTTTAGTTTTTTGGGGCGATATTGACATTAGCAGTAGCGCTAACAAACTCAATTGAATTGATTGTTCGACAGTGTGTGTGTGTGCAACTTTTTATTTGGTGTGTTTCTTAAGTTTGAAGATTCTATTGACTCGCCTTCACTCTTTACTCGTTCTCTCTCTCTTTCACCAGAATTTCTAGCTTTATTCCCTTAAAGCGATTTAATAAAATTGGACATTTAATTTTTGTTCGGACCTCAATTTTTGTTTCTCTTTCGCTAACATTTTCTGACTCATTTTCTCTCTTATTACTTAACATGAAACGAGAAGAAGAACAAAATCTAGTGTTCAGGTTCTCGAAAATAGTGGCGAGTAAAAAACCGAGTGATCAATAGGCGACATCAAATCGAGTAGACATTGTTTTACCTTATAAACTGAAATCTACTCAACTCAACATCGTTAGCGCACACACAGCACACAGACTTTTCTAAATATATATAATATATATATATATCATTGTGACTATTTTAGTAGTGGTACACAGATGCACACACAACAGCGACACAAAAAATCAATGATTGAAATGCACTCTAGCGTTGCTGCCGTATGGGAATAAATTTATTGCACCGCGAAAGAGAAGAGAGGAAGAGACGAGATGTTGCCTTGTTTTCTGCTGCCTTTTTTTTATTTATAAAATTTTGCGTACGTATGCGAAGATATTATTAAGAAAACCGGGGAAAGAGGGAATGTTTTGCTGTTGTCTATATAAATTTTTGCTCTTATAATAAAATTACTTCTAGTCTCTGTCTCTCTCACTTGACTTTGATACTGATATTGTTGTTGTTTTGGCTGACAGTGAGCCGGGTTTTTCAATTACGAGGTTTTTTCGTTGGCAAAAAAAACAATATTTTCGAGAGACCACTCGAAACGCATAATAATATAATTTATATTTAAATTTTTCTTGTTCGTTGACGTCGCATGTTTTTTTCAATTTCAATTTAATTTTGATAAAAATCTATTCAGATTCTATCTTTTGATATAGCATTTCGATCTCGCATCCGCAACGATATTAAACAATAGTTAAATGTTGAGCGCAAAATGTTCTTATATTTAACGTCCGCACTGTGTTTGAGTTTATACGCAATAATTTCCGAGAGAGAGAGAGAGAGAGAGAGAGATGCGATTTACAAAATTCCACTGACAATTATATCGAGTTGATTATTACTCGATTGTTAATGGCCTTCGATATATTTCGATTTGTTTAAATAAACGTTTTTGAAAAGGAATTTTTTTCATTGCTGAAAATTTTTTATATTAAATGTTTTATGTTTAGAGAGCGAGATGAAGTGCCCACCCCTTTAAATATCCGTTTCCAACTTTAGTTCAATGTTGTATTTACACTGTACTATAGATTAATTTTATTTCTCTATAATTTGTTATTTTAATTAATTAACTCATTTTAGGCAACTCTCGATTTAGAATGAGAATAAAAAGGAATTGCAGTGGATTTTAATGCATATTGTGCTTTAATGTTCACCATCTATATTAAGCATCATTATTGATGTGGTTTACGCGAATTTCCGTTATGGATTGCGTCGTAAAATGCGGCAAAAAATTTCCAAAACACCAATGCGATTGAAACTGGGATTTGGCAGTCACACGATTTTCGCTATAAATAAATTGCTTTTTGGCATTTCCGAGCCTAAAATTCGCTTATTTTAAAAATCCATTGATTTATAGTAATTATGCATCAATTAAGTGAGAGTTTTACGCGAGAAAACTTAAAAATTATATCTTAAATCTCAATTTAGTTATTTCAGATCTCAATTTCCAAACAAATTTTCTAAATTTTAATATTGTAAGTTAAAACATAACGGATAAACAAGAAAAAAGATTTTAGAAACATATTTGTTCTATATTTTACTTCATTAGATTAGGATATTCACTATCAAATAAACAGAAAAAACAAATGTATTATATATTCCGAAAATTTTATGTACCTATGGTTTCCGATTGCAGTTCCAATTTAACGAATATATACTATTAAAGTTTTTTGTTACATGGATTTCCGAAAAGAAAACAACTTTTTTTCAACAAAAAAAACTTACAATAATAATGAATACAGCTTTAAAACTAAAAATTATGGTTAATCAACAAAGCATATAACAATCAACAGAACTACTTTGAAATGCAACAATAAACTATATTGCAAGTCATCACGACCAAAAAAAATAGAAAAATTTTTTATTAGCCCCGAGCTAAAGCCCTGAAAACAATTTATTAATAGAATTATTATGAAAAACGGGGAGTGGACAATATACGAGGGTAAACATGTTATTTCATTATCTCGTGTTGCAGCATCACATACATACACACACGCTTTAAAAGTTCAAAATTTTCTAATGAAAGTAGTTTCGCAAAGTTTAAAATGCACGCAAGAATTTTTATTATTATTAAAAATAGACTCAAGGCTGTTCGAGTAACATTAATTTGCTTGAAAAATATCGACAGTTCTATTTGCTATTATACCCGGAGTATTCCGCATATATCGTGAAACTTTAAACTTAAGCCGAAACAAAAATAAAAGAGGTATTTTTGTATAGCATTCATTTTGAATAAAAATAACAAGAAAATAACAAAAACTTTTATAACAAAATGTTTTCCAGTATCAAAATATCGGAGTGATTGTTGGCATACGGAAAAAAGGGAATCGTCATCGTTGTTGCGTATCGTTTAGTAAAGAAATGTTTTAACGCCAGTTTTCTACTATGCAATAGAGTAGGAAATGTATGTTCCCTTTGGGCGATGTCTGATTACAAACTAAGAAGCATGCTTTATTGCCTCTAAATGAATAATAATTAAATGAAATTCAAAGGTTTATCAAAATGTTTTGATCCCTAATGCGTTATGACATGCAATGCCATAATGAGATTTTATGTACTGTGGTTATTCAATAGTAACGTTAATAAAATAACTTGAATTATTCGATTAGTTTTAAAGAATTATAAATTTTCCATCTAAACTAAAATTCTAAATTTATAAAATTTCATGAACCTATGCATAACTTTCCCGTTTGCATAACTTCTTGTTTTCAATTCACCATTACTAATAATTGGTCAAAAAAGGAAGAATAAAATTCTCCTGAGGGTATACGAGACGAAAGAATTTAATCTAAAGAGCAGACACGTATAGCCTGTGTTTTTAATTCATCCTTACCTGAATTCTACTGCATTTTATCATTTATTTACCAAAACGCATAAATATTTACAATCTCGTAGAATTGAAGCCATTGAAAGCATTGAAAATAAACGTAAATATCTACGATAAAACATTTATTTTAAATATTTAAATATATACTATATATTTAAGATATATATATAGTATAATGTTATTAAATATAAACGAATGCATTGTATTATTTAAGCGAAACATTCTTACATTTTAAGGCGGGTTTGTTTCGCATAAGAATTAGCGTTTAAGAATTGGCATTTAAATAGACAATATAATCAATAGTTTTATTTTCAAAGTTTTTAAACGAAAAATAATAACACTTTTAAACTTGAAAAATAGGCGTTAGTAAGAAAATAGAGGCAAAAATTAAATTTTTATTATTAATCGATTTCATAAATTTAGAATTCGAATGAAGGGATGATGTGATTTCATATTTCTTACTCTAATTTAACTACAATGCTGAACCGATATCATTAAATTTCGCATTTAGGCTTTTCTAATGATTTATATTTGCTCTTACGCTCATTCTTGAGCGTTATCTCGATGATTCGGCAGAATTACTATACCAATAGTATGTTCGTTTAATTTTGTAACCTTATATCTTTGCTTTTCATGAAACTCATGGTAATAAAGCGAACAAATTTTTTTGTTTTATTTGTTAGCGATTTTATTGATTTTTCCCGCATGTAAAACTCAAAAATGAGACTCTACTGCATTCGGTACGGCAAAGCGAAAGCAGGAAAAAAAGTCGAAATAAAATGAAAAATAAAAACACCTAGCAATTCCTTTTTTGGAGTTTATTCTTGCAATTAACTCGCAGTTACGTTTCATTTTCCCAGTTTTATAATTTCATTTCGCCTTTTTTTCGCGTCGCATGATTGACATATCATATACTCGAATATATCCACACGGATTTTTTAAAGAGTGAATTCCGTACGCTATTACGTTATTAATTCATAATTGGTATAAAATATGTAAATGTGTTTTTAATAAGATAATAGCTCACTCGTGTCAGCCTAACACTCTCTTAACGCGCATTAACGCAATCTCTATGTTTTGATTATATTCACTTGTCTTCGTTTTTGGCAAATACTAGATAAATATCGCAAACCACTCTATTGGGGGATTTCTTGTCACCGTATTAGAGCACAGATTATTGAGAAATTCATTAATTTCGTTCCTGATAAATATATTATAGTCTTCCAAATATAAGCATAGCTTATATTGGATGCTGTATGTATATATGTCGTATCATTTTTTTGCTCTGATTTTTTTCTATTAGTAAAAGAGCGTGAATCTTATGAATTCGAAAATTTGTTATCTTCGACATATTATAGCAGGAAACTGCTGATTAAAACACGAGTTTTGTTCGTAAATGCTCTTATTTTATTCGCTTCGATTTCCTTAACTGTAATCCTTTATTTACTATTTCTGAATTGCTTTTCCCGCTATTAATTTGCCTTAAACTTGATAAAAGACTCTCTGAAAAAAACTCCAGTATATTAAACGCATTTAGTTTATGAAAGAAAATATTGTATGCTAAATGAATCCATGAATCCATTTTTGGGTCTGCGTTAAGTAATACCTCACCCAAAAAAAGTTTTAATTTAAAACTTTCTAGTTTTGTATTAATTGTGCGATAAGTTTTAAACAAGTTTCACGTGAAGATTTTCTAACTTTAAATAAATAAACAAAGGAAGGCACAAATTTTTGTACATTAAGCGGACACAGTCTTACACCTGAACAGATGTAAGTTTTTGGAAACTTACGGAAGTCTTTTCACACAAAAAATATGTGAAACACACCAACACTGTCCTGTAAGCAAAAATAAAAAATTTTAAAAAAATAATAAAGTTTGAATTGTATGTTTATAAATAAGTCTAAATTTATGAAAATTAAAATACCGCTTCAGCTGTAAAGTTAGCTAAAATAATACACATTGATTTACGGGATACACGATCTAATTACTCGTTGGCGTGTAATAGCCTTCAACAAAAATTATGATTCATAGATACTAACAATAATGGTAGGTGTGCTGCTTATACTGCAGAACTAAATTCAGCGCACAACCATTGAGTTTAATTCGAAATGACAACTACAGCAGCGGTAACAACAACAACAATAATAATAATAACAGTATCCAATAATCTTATATACTGTTTACCGCGCGTCGAAGATTAGATTCAAAGTGGAAGTTTATCTATTTATGAGATACTATAATACTAAAACGATATTACGCGCGCGAAAAATACACCATAAAGATTAAGCGAAAAATAAGAGTCGGTAGGAAGTGTTAGGTAAAGCAAGATATATATAACTTTGCGCCGTATTTTATCGCATCTCGCTCTTAGTGTAATAACAATAACAACAATGAGAGCGCAATAATAAATTAAACAACAAAAACAATGTCCTTTGTGACCGTGGGTGTCCTAATATGCCGTAAATTTCAATTTACTGTATTAATTGAAAAACATTGATGGCTGTAGTGCTGGTTTATTAGCAATGAAGTGGTCGGTGAGTGATGAACGCCATAAGCCTGATCAGTGACGAAAAAGTGGTTAAGATATCAATTTATGGCTAAAAATAACTAACAAAAATTTAAAAAAATAAAAATTCATCCAACATAGTATCTAAAATAAATCTCTTAAATCTTTCTTTAAATATTAAATTTTCTATGGTTGCTATAACGTAAGCCCCGTTTTTAAGGTAACAAAAATAAAAGATCAAGTCTATGATTTTAAGTGCACCATTATTATTTAAGTATTTGCTTTCCGAAAATTTTTTTTCGAAACCTGGCAAACGGATACGAGAGTGGGTGGTAGATAATGGCAGAGAAAACAGAACGATAGCACGTATAATCGAATAAATTTGTTGACGTATTAATTTTAATGAGTGCAAACTAAACGACAAACCCGTAGCTGACTCTTTTGCTCGAATGATCGACAAATCCATCCATGCATACGCCCAGTCAATGGGAAAATAAATATAAAATAAAAACAAATCTGGCTGCCGTTCGGTTAACAAAAAAAAAATCAACAGCAATAAAAACACTAACACTAATTATCTCCAAATCAGAAATAAATAGCGAAATTGAAAATAACACAAAAATAATGATTGCGTTACAAGCGTACACGTGCTAATGTTTCATGTGTATAACTAATAATTGGATAAGTGAAAAATAGTGCCGTACGCTTCCACTCTGCGTGTGGGTGGTGTAGACTACTTTTTGCTCGGAAAATTATTAGCTGCCACTCATCGCAGTCGAGTTACGAGCGAGCATACATATACATTACATTCGCTGCCTACCTCGCCATAAATGCGAAAATAATTATATTGTGTCCAAAAATGAACTCGTCATCTCCACTCCTAAATGACACTTTTAATAGAGTATGTGTGTGTGTGTTTATGTGTTTTTAGGAGTGTATTTATAAGTTGTAGTTATATATAAATATATACTTTAATATACTATTTATAAATATGTGTAAACATATCAATTAACGTAAAGCGGTGCGATATTTTTGGGATTCCTGTGCCTATAATCGGTTTGCAGGGGAATATATTTATGTAAGATTGATCAGGTGGCGTAGCATTAAACAAGTAATTATCGCTAATAAAAATAATTTAATTTTTGTTGTTGAATTATTTTTGGGTTCAGGTATAAACTTTGCCATTAACTTTTTTTTCAACAAAAAACCTCTACGCTTATAACGTTTTATAACTTTAAAATGTTGTTTGATTAAGTGCAGTATTGGCGAAAAATTGGCTAACGTTTTTAACGAACGAGATTTTTTGCTATTCTCTCTACTTTTTAAAATAACATATATTAGAAACTGACACTACAAAAAAAGGAAAAGGGTTTATCGCCTACACATTATTTTTGCTTATTAATCACAGACAAAAATCCCGGTAAACAAAACTTGTTTACACCAGCGACTACTGTAGTAAATCTAAATGTTATTATCAAAGGTGTACTTTTCTTTCTCTTACCCAATGTTGTCCTTTATTTTCCTTACTTTCATCCACTATTCTTTTATTTCAATGATTGCTGGATGATTATATATACCGTAATCAAATTTGACCAGAACTACAATAAAAGCATAAATACAGTGCCACTATAGAAAGGGAAGTTTGGTGACCAAAATGTTAGACAGTCACGAACGCAACATAACAAACAACAGATTGCAATCAAATTCGGCCACATATAACCATATTCGTTATATATATACTAATATTACTAATATAATATTTGAACAGTGAATGAAAGGAGGAAGGAGAAAAAAGATGATGAACAAGAGAGAAAGAAAAATGGTATGAGGAAGATAGTGATGAAAGAAAGGCTCTTTTCATCATCTCTTGCCATTTGAGGTAAATGACGAATTGTTAGTGGAATATAAACGGGCAAAAGTGATGTAAGTGATGCTTACTTATATAAATATCTCATCGATTGACACAATTACTGAATATTTCCATATCACTACTCAAACACCGCGTTTCAACATTCAAACATCTCTTTTCTTACTCTCTTTATCCAGTTGTAGTACTCTATAGCTCGCTCTCTCATTCCCACTCTCTAGATATAACTCGCGACTAATCTGGGATAACAATTCGGTTGTGTAAATAAAACTTTTTTGTTTGAATTTGATGGATTACGAGCGCGAAAATGCTCGTAATTTCTATATATTTGAATTATATGAACATTAAAACAAAATATATCCGTTTATACAATATACGCAATTTCGTTTTTTTTATTATTATTTTCATTTTATGTTATGATGGAATTTTTACGCTACAATATATCTGTAGAAAATCGCAACAAAAGATGGCAGGGATTAAAGTTCTTTTTTATTTTGACGATCCATCAATAATATATTATCCAATATAAATATAACGCGGTGTGTCGAACGAAACGTTCGGCAAGAAAGAAAAAAATAAATAAAAATAAAATAATAGCCTATAAAATATATTTTAAGCGAAATCGAAAAGCGGGGGCAAAAAAGAAAGCAGAGCAGAAGAATAACGCTATCAATATTATTATGAGCAGATTTAGGATTTTTTTCTTGGTTGTTGCCGTTGTGTGCGTCTGCAAAGGAGCTAAAAATGTGAATTTAAAGGATTTATGGGTGAGCGAGAGTGAGAGTGAAGATCGGATCTCTGCTAAACTGAGAGATGACTGACACAATACATCGTTATGACACTATAATAGCGTTACATTCTTAGCGCTCTATAAATGATTTTTCGATATATATTTTTTTATATATACGAGACGACACTGAAAACTAAGTCGTGTGCTATAAAATTTTATATATCAAAGACGAGGAAAAGCACGAACGAAAATAAAGTAGAAAAGTAAGTGTAGTGCAGCAGTAGCTTTAAATAAGGAAACTGTGTACTGAATGAATATGGTAAGCGTATCGACAGATACGATGCTGTAAGTAGATATTTGTGTGCATTTATGCGGTGATCATAAAAGACGAGATGAAGATATCAGAACAAACTAACATAGCGACAGCAGAGAGGAGAGTAATTGACTAATAAAAATATTTTTTCGTATGGAAGGCTGGAATGATTGCTATCTTCCGCGTTGCTCTTCGAATGTTTATATTTGTTTTCGTTATACACATCGTCTTCTCCCGGTGTGTATTACAACGGCATATGTTATGGCAGTATTCGCTAAATATCGACTGCCACTTATGGCACCATTCGAGATACGATTTACAAAATGACTACAAGAGATGGGTGTTTGAACACCAAATCATTCTCCATTTAAGTAAAAAGAATTCAGAAGCGGAGCATAAAACGCATAAAAACTATGGGTTTTTATTGGGTTGGTTGCAAATTTTATAATACCATTAATGATAGTGGTATACAAATAGATTGGATGAGAATCGCATACAACTAACGTATTCTGTTTGTTGATTGGGAAAAATGAACACAAACTGTGTTTTAAAAACCACAATACACTATCTCAACATCGTTTGTTTAGTAGTAGTGCTACGTTACTACTACTACTACTACTATCAGACACACTCTCACACAAGAATTTTAAAAGCGTGAATAACTGAATAGAGAATTGTAAATCAGTGCATAAACAAAATGTGTTTCGATCAATAACAATGTTGCCATAACTTTAGTTTAGTCTCTGTCTAATTTTTTCCCCTGTGTTTCGTTTTTTTTAAAAATGTTATACATTATTTTTGGTATATTTATCCATACTATAATTATTAATCGATTAATGTTTTTTTTAGTAAAATTGTACATATATTAAGGATTTCTTTTCACGCACATTGCGCTCTCATTCATCGCATTTGGCACTAAATTCTCTTCAGAGATTACACTTTAGTCAGCCATGATGTCGATATCGATCCATTTGACCGAATTTCGTGATGAACTAAAAGTACAGATACACACACAAAGTTCTCTCACTCACTTTCTCTCTCTCTCTCTCTCTCTCTCTCTCTCTCTCTCTCTCTCTCACTCACTCACTCATTCACTCATTCCAAAGTATTTCACGCGCAGACACTCATGTAGGCATTAGCTTTCACACCTGAGCCTTAGGAATGTGAATTCGAGACCGATTTAGAATTTATTTTTAGATTTTTATTTTTTACGCAAAGATCCGTATTACTAATAAATATTTACATCACACTTTATTAATGGGCATTATTCTCACAGTTATGCGGTTACCATAGGAATCAATGTCTTAACGAAAAAAATTTATAAATTTTGTAATAACTTTTTTCTTGTTCTTTTTCCCATTTAATGGGGAAAATATTCAAAGAATTTATTTAATTTTCATGCACTTTATTCGTGCACGCAAGCAACAACTACCACTACGCTTTCGAATTGAAAGTGCGAAATACCGGATATCATTAGATGTTTTTTTGCATTTACTTAACGCATCATTACGGCGATATACCTCTCCGTAGATATAAAATATGTGTATATAATGTTCGCATGAGTTATTTAATTTGAATAATCAATAGATTGAATAGTAGTAATAAAATAAATAACTCATCAAATGATCAAAATTAAATTCTAACTGCTGTATATTGAATTATTGAAATAGAATTATTGAACCCCAAACTCGGATCAAATTATTTTACAATATATATATATATCGCAAGTAAATAATAAACGTTGAATTTTCGATGAATTTCAACACATTATTAAAGAAATACATTCCTAAAATTGCTTACCTTTTGACAAGATTTAATTTATTATTGAGTGTCAGGGTTTTGTGAGTGTCATGGTCTCCAATTGTAAAAATAAGATGCAAACAACAAAAAACAAAAGTTCACCAATCTATACTAATTTAATTATACCAAGCATTAATAACCCTTCATTTGTTATTATTATCAAAGTATACGAATACTGTAATAATCATTCAACGCACAAACAATTTTATTGTTTGATTTTTCCAGAGCAAAAAATCAGTTCATCTGCACGATTAGCCTCTATGGATGACAATGATTTTTTTTTGTTTGCAAAAAATAATATACAATAAAGTAGTGCGTTGTTATCATTCTCTAAAAAAACCTCAATTGCGAATAGTTTCGCGAACGCACTAAAAAATAACTCATTCAGAGTAGAGAGCAGAGAGGAGAGGAGAGAAGCACAAAAATATTCGCTGAGCTAGAAATAAGTGATATTCTTTGTGCCATTATTGCGCTTCGGATTCTGTTTGCAGTCAATTCTTTATACATTCTCTATTACTACTGCTGATACTCAACTGCTTCTCCACTTCTTCTACAGTTTTTTTTTATTTCACAATTCTTAGTGAACGAATTTTTTCTGCTCACTCGCTCTTCGCTATATACGTAGTACTGTATATCAAAGGAAAAAAATAATGTCGTAATATTTATAAGTCCATGTCTGTAAACATTATTGATGTGAAACTATTCTGCGTATTTTTCTCTTAAGAAGCTTTTTTTATGGTTTGCAAACTTTAGAAACATGTACTTAAGGGGGTTTTATTCGGAACAAAACTACCGCCGATAAAAGAAGAAAATATTGGTAAAATAAAACTTTGCCACTTATGCGTGACTTTATCTTCGAGAGTATCTCAAAGAGATTTGTATCCTTATGGACAAAATATTCGCATATCGTTAACCGTAGACGTGGAGCAAAATAGATATTAAATTTAAACTGCGTGTACGTTAGATAATGGAAACCTGACACTTATGAAAACTTTATCCTCCAAAACTCACGTAAATTCACTTTGTGAACGATTGCGAGAGTTGGATATACACGAGTATCTAATATTGAAAAAAAAATCGTATCACATACTATGATACAGTAGAGTATTCATTATGATTTATTTGTACATTTTGAAAACCTCCGCTCACCTTTAATATTAAAATTTAATTTTTTATCTCTTTTTGTTTGAAGAAACAAAATTGAGCCAATGAATTTGACATCTACATCTGTGATGTAAGATGGCAGCGGATATAAGCTAATTCACTTTAAACATTAAGCAATAATTGACTTAAATTTATCATTGACTTAAATATTGCATTCGGGCTTAAACAATAATGAAAGAAAAGAACCACAAAATATTGTTTAATTTTCAAAACTATCTAATCTTTAGTGCTTTGGAAAAATTTTGCTAATCATGTAAATTAGTAAGCATCTAATTTTGCATTATATCGTCATTCCCAAACTATTTAGCCCTCAGAAAATTTTCGTTAATTGAATAACTCTGAATTAAATAAAAGTGCATATAAATTTTACTCATTCGCGTGTTTGCGTAAATTTAACTCTCATCATGGGTTTAGATGAGGAAAAATGCGTCGTTCAACAATTCGATATACTAACGTGATTTATGCGTTCGAAATAAATGCGAAAGTATAAAACAAGAAAATAAATTGTCCTTCGAATTTTTGTTATTGTTGTTTGTTTGCTTGCGTTTTTCAATGTGCAACGTTTACTGTATAAAACAACAGCGAGTTTAGGTTTGAAACCATTACACGATCGTATAGTATATATAAGATTAGTATGTCCCAAGTGGATTGGAGTTAGAATATTTTCATTGAAAAACACCCTGCCATGCAAAAATGAAGGTTTGAGAAAATGCAATTTTGACAAAAAAAACTGTTAAAAATTTATAAACCATGGTTTTGGAATTTCTTAGTGCCCATAGTAAATCACTCAAATTTAAGAAAATTGTAATACAATTATGTAGTCACATTAGAGGGTTATGTGCGGCTGAATTATGGAAAAATTGTTTTAAAGGCCAAAAATTTGCCATTGCTTAAATCGAACTTAAAATTTCGTGGCATTTGTCCACCACTTAAAGCATACTCGCTGTGTTTTGGTATGTGTTTCTTGCGAAAATAAATTGCTTAAAATATTGGCCATAAAAATAAGCGATAAAACAATAATATTCAAGGAAGCAAAATATAAAATTCGATATATAAGCTTATATATATATATAGTTTAAGCAAATATGTTAGTCGCAAAAATATGTATTTTATACTGTATTATTATATTATTCTTATATATACAGCTTTTTATGTGTTGCGTAAGTCCAGGAAAATTATTATTCTTAAAGCATCTGATGATGAACTGAAACAAAACAAATTTATGTAAAAGTAATAAAAAATTTAAAACAAAAAGATAAGATACATAAAAAACTTACTCGTATACTAAAATTTTTGAATTTGTTGTTTCGCATACATGTTCTTAATAACTCATTTGTTCGTTCAATTTGTATGGAAACTTTTAGAAAAGTCTTTTTATCTTTTTGTTTATTGTTGAATATTTACATTTTTTCTCCGTGCCTCAATTTTTTTCTTTTATGTTTCTCTCTCTCTCTCTCTCTCTCTCTCTCTCTCTTTCTGAAATGTAAATTGAAGCATATAATTTTGGGATTACACACACTCCGACAGACAGACAGAGTAAAATCCATTTTTACACATGTTGAGCTTAAAATTAAAAAATTTTATTAGTTATAAGTTATAACTAATAACAATATCAGTTCTTAAAACATAAATTGATAGTCTAGAAAAACCGCAATTATTTGGAGTTAATGAGAAGAGCAAACATTTTTCTTTTCTTATAATTACATAATATATGCAACATCATCACATCACAAACTGAAAAACAAATTATTTATAATTTTCAACGAGAAATTTGTTTCAACAATGCGTAACTAATATCAGCGCACGAAGATAACATTGCATACAAGTTCGCTGTAACACAACAAAGCAAAAAAAATACGTTCACTGATATTCGTGTATAGTCTGGGATAAGATATATTTGGAATATTTCACAATATTCTCCGATGTCTCTCCTCACTCACCATAGCGTTCATTCGCTACAATGCATTGTCGCGTGATTTACTTTTTCTTTTTATTTTTGTTCATCGCATCATTTCCAATACACTAATTCCTCCTACTATTTAATTTCAGCGATGCTCTTGTTCTTTCGCTGGCTTCTCTCTGTTCGCTACGCTCTTCATTTTAAGTCACATTATTATGAACAGTGGCGCAGAAATGCAATTAATTTATCCCACGTCTCAAATTTATTTTCCACCGTCTCTTTTCCTCTGTCTTCCTGTTTCAAAAATTATTTATTCTTTGTTCACCAGAACGCATATTTCTCAATATTTTGCTCATTCGTTGCGTACGAAAAGAAATGATATAAATATTAAAATTACCTTAACTCAATTATATAATGGTTTTTGTTCCGCAATTATTTAATGCATAATAATTTCATACTCATTGTGTGGAACATAATTTCGATCGAAATACAAAACCAAAATAATAATAAAAATCATTTACATTTAAACGCGATTTCTGCGCTTAATATCCAGTATTTTTTAAATTAATTATTTAATATTAAACATTGGTATTTTTATTTTTTTTTCTACTGAACTTACTCTTAGTTACAAATTTCATAATAGGCGTTGTTTATTAAACATCAAAAAAGATAAAAATAAACAAATAAAGAGTTACTCTCTAACGGTGTTTCTATGAAGTAATTCGGTGTAGTAAGAAAAAAAACTAAAAAAAGCTTTACTCAAAGAACTTTTCACTTTTTCTTACAAAATCGAGAATTGTCAAAAAAATAAGAGAGAAAAAGGAAAATTTTTTGAAAAGAAAATTTTTTAATCAAAGTAAAAAGTACGCATTTAGATTTTAAAAATAGCTAATCTTTCGCTATTTTGTGAAAGAAAACCACCGCCTAAGGTACGTAGAACAACAAAAAGGTAGAAAGAACTTCCAATATAATTTTTCCAAAAAAATATAAAAATAATTTAATGTGTTTTTCAAAAAAAAACAAATATTATCGTTTGCTTTAATTTTACTGGTTCTGCTAACCTGTGCATACTTTCGCATTAAAGTCAAACTGCTACTAAAATTTCCCAGTCTGTACAGTTATTTCAGCGAAATTTTTTTCAGTTTTTTTGTGGTCTCTAATGCATTAAATCTCTGTGCGAGAGTGTCGTATAAGTTATAACAACACAATAATCAGCAAGAAAATTTATGCAAAAATATGCGTACATCTAATATATATATACAGATATATACTTTACTTTCACGAAATTCATATTTCGCTGAAATAAAATGCACATATCCAGTCGTAAGTCTGCACAACTGTCTGTTTTGAAAGTCGAAGCACGTTTTGGAAAGAAGTAAAACAAAAATATCAATATTCAAAGCTACACGAAAATTGACTATCTGTTCGGATATGAAATATTTTATTTCATATAACGCTTACCAACGATCTGTTATGAATAATAATAATAAAAATAAAAATAATAATAATTTCAGTTAAAACTTTAAATAACTGATGTTTTAAAGTCTAACGGTAATTACACTGAATTAAATACAAGGTTAAGTATAGCTTGTAATCACAATGATTATTAAACTGCAATCCGATAATCGTAAAATTGTGGGAAAAATAGCATTTCGGGTTATTTGGCACAACCGAATATTGCACGCTTCAATTATCGAAATATCAAATTATACATATAAAAGTTTATTAACAGTGCTTAACATTATTAATTTCTACTTAAAATATTGATCGTACTGTCAGAACTAGAGGATGAAAACTTTAAAAATATCAGTCCTGCACTGTTCCGTCCTGTTAAGGAAATATTTTAGTCCCGTCCAGTACTGTATTTATATTTATCAATTATTTCCTATATATAGTATACTCGAGTTTATATGAGTAAGATATAAACCATAGTATTATAATCTGCTATTAATTTTTATTATGTTCTCTATTATAGATGCCACAAATAAATGAGTCACTCATTTTTATTTTTTGAAAACTCTTATAGCACTATAACTTTTGAAAAACGTTTTTTTAACTCAAAATAAAATTATATGTATAACTTAATAAAATATGTATGCGTACATAATTACGCATTAAGTAGATTTGGTTATTCCATAATTATTTATCAATTATATATATCGGGATTTTTCAAATTTTTTTCCAGTTCTGTACTGTCCCGACATTTGTCCCATCCAAATAAAATCCCGCTAAAAACCCTTAATCTAGATCCAATCCTATCCCGTCCTGATTATTTTTCAAGTCTAATCAGGAACAGCGACAACGTGCAGAAAATACCAGAAGAGATTTGATGGAAAAAGTAAACGTAGAGGTGTTATAATTGAGTGGGAAAGAGAAACTAATGATAATTTACTCTTTTATATCACAAGCAGTTGTACTCCAACTTCTATTACTCCGTATTATACAAGTATATATTTTTTCATTTGTTTTGCTCGCAATTCTTAATATTTGATGAGATATGAGACCGTAAGAGATTAGAATTGTGTTCGTGTCTCAAGTGAGTGTCGTCTGCAAACACACAATCTTTTAGGTCTAGTTCTGCCTCACTTTGCTTTTCCGCGTTGTTCTATGAGATGCAAAAAATAAAAACATAAACCTTGACACACCCGTTGGCTTTTTATTTCGGAATATTGGGAATTTGTTCCCAATTTATTGGTTCCAATTAAGCGACCTTTGAAGGAAAAAAATCGCTACCTTTTTAAAAATAGGTCATAGTTTTGGGGTCGCAAATTAAAATTGTGTATTCAAAAAACTAAATTATTATGACATCCATATTTTTACGTGTTGTAATAGGCGTTGCAATTTTTTTTAATGTTTTTATAACGTCAATGAAGATTATGTCTCAAGAATAGCGCCATAAATTGTTTCAAAAATTATACAAAAATTGCGTTAATATAGCGTTTATTATTAAAATACATTACATATTAATTTAAAAATGATTAATATTTATCCACAAAGAGATTTTGTCGCTATTGACTAAGAATTTTATAAATAACAGACCATAGAATTTTTAACTTTATCATTTAGTAAAAAAATTTGGTATTTTATTTTTTAAAAACTTTTGTAAAATAAATCTGTCGTTCATGAAGGTTCCTTTAGATTACAACATATTGGAGATGGTCACAAAATTCAAAGGATTTAAACGACAATGTTTCGATTTGTGGGAAAATTGCATTTAAATTTTGCAAAATAACTTTCCATAGAATTTATCATTTAAATATTGAGTTAAAACGATTCCATTTGATGCGATATTATTAAAAATTATATATGATTCAAAATTAATGAAATGAAAATGAAAATGGAGCAAATGCTATTCATTTTGAGGTTCGTCTTAATAATTTATTAAAAAATAATAATTTGAAATTATGGGTCGCCCAAAGAGAAAGTTTGAAACCCTAATTAGAGGCTAAACGTAATGTCAATCTTTAATGTATTTATTTTCCACGAGTCCGATCTCTTGAGTTGAGCGATAGTTGCAGTTAAAGCTAATCGCGTCGGATCGCGGTCCTTCCAGACATTCCAAGTGCAAACAGCAGCAGAATATATTACGCAGCGTCTCTTTGAACGCTTCCCGAAATTCGCGGTTAAAGTACGCGTAGATAATGGGGTTTAGACCGGAGTTAAAGTAACCGATCCAAAACACAAGGTCGACCACAATCTGGGGCGAATGGAAGTCGAAAATGGTTGACAAGACGTACCAAATAAAGAATGGAAGCCAACATAAAAAGAAAGCACCCATTATTATGCCCAGCGTTTTTGCTGCTTTGTGTTCGCGCTTCATTCGGTTTAAAGTGCGTTTTGTTGGCGTAGAGGATCCCGATTCCGGGTCATCGCCGTGTGAATTACGGTGTGCTGGCGCTTGAACCTATTATTGGGCATAAATTATAGTGAATTAAGTTACTTTTACAAATTCGGTTTTGCCCTTTACACATGTATCGGAGTTTTTTTTAATTCGTATAAATTTTAATTGGGTTTTTGATTTGGATTTCTATTTCCTCGGAAATATTATGTTCCAAAATACTAAGATAAACATGCAATTTTATAATTTAGCTTACTTTTCGAGTTTACAAAAGTCGGGCTTATGCTTTTGACTATGTCTGTCCCTACGTCAGTCCCTTGGCCGTTTTATCATAAGTGGATTTTTCATTTGTTTTTAAAATAAATGAATTTATTTCATAAATTAGAAGCATATAATTATTTGGAGTGGTTTTATAAATGCAATTTTAGCTGAAACTAAAAAATCTGATTAGTTTTTTGTTGCCCATAAAACTAAAACCTCTTTTCAATACCAGTAAAAATTCCTAATAACTTATTTTTCAAATAAATTTTAGCTCATTTTGAAAAAGTCAGCTATTGAAATTGACATTTCTGTGTGTGTGGATGTAGACCTTTTTTCAATTTTTTTCATTTTTAAATTCCTCATGTTAATAAAGTAATTTCGAATTTTTATGACTTTTTTAATTTTTTTTAATTTTTTCGATTTTTTATTCATTTTCTATTATCATTGTTTTTCCAAAAATGTTAAGCAACAATAATTTCTAATTCGTTAAACTATTCACTTAAAAAATATTGGAATCAAAGTGAGCGCTTTATAATTTTCGTACTAGTTTTTTATTCATTTTAAAATAAACTAAGTGGGACTTAGAAAAAATGTTTATATAAAGAAAAAGACATTATATTCAACCTTTAAGTAATTTTTAAAAATATAAATGATATTTTCGAGTGCTATTTTAGCCATTTATTAATGCTATTTATAGCGCTATTTTTATTTGCTATAAATGCCATTATTTTGACTCTCTACTAATATATTAGCGCATAAGTAAGTATACAGTAAATAATCCTTAAGAAAAAGTAAGCTCTCTATGAATGCTTGGAAATGGTTTAAGAAAGCAAGATTTATCGAAAGCAAGTACGATTAATAGATTTTTTATGGAAATATATAAACGTGCTCATAGTTTTCTCTAATTAATATTACTTTGTGCAACAAAAATAGAATCGCACTTTGATAAGGATTAAAATAAGAGTTTAGATATAATATGATAAACTTTTTTTTCTTAATATATAGCACATTATCAAAAAATACTTCTAGAATAATCAAAACTACCTATTTTAAATGTTTTTTAAAAGGATTTTAAGAATTAAACAAATCTTTAAAGTATATATTAACTTATTATTGAACATTTATTTTTAGCTGCTCAAGTAAACAACATCGAACTTATGGTTTTGGTCATGTCTGCCCATCCTTCTGTATGCCTATGTTAGTTGAGAGCTCTGATTATTTTATGCTTTACATTATGAAAATGAGATCTCTAAGGATGTGGGGTATTGTTTTTTATTCTAATACCATACTATGCCAATTAGTTTTCGAGCAACGCACGATTATTTTTAAATAGATCTAATTATTTAAATATGTTACTATACAAAATTTTAATTTTACCTAACTCTGCCTAATTAGTTAAATTTTTTTCATAAATTCGTAATTCAGTAAAAGACTTATTTTTTGTGTCTGATTTGCAGTGAAGCTCAAAAGAATAAGTTAAGTCAGGAAATTTTTAATTTTAAATACCATCGGTTTAAAGATTAGACAAACTACTACTTATTTAAACTATATATTTAATTAGTTACATTTTTATTTAGATTTAGAACAAGTTTAATTATCTATTGTCTGAAATGCTGGCGAAAGTCGAACAAAAATATTTATTGTAGTCGTAGATTACAGCGACTAATTATAAAAAAAAGTTTTTACCATTCATTAAATTCAAAACTTTGTGTAAAATTGGAAAATTGTTTTCTGCTTTTCTTTTATGGGAACCAAGCATTAAACACTTAACACGTGGAAAACAATTGTTTTTTTTAACTTTTGACTTTAATGTATTGTTAAAAAAATTAAAGATCTATTCGCTGTTGATTTAATGGATTTCGATGTATGGTCCGTGAATCAATAATTGCGCATTTGTTATTGTAACTCAGCATCTCATTATATATTCCGAAAATAACATCTGACCATCTTAAATATCTATACAAGAGTGGAACACACAAATAATGGCATATTGACAAAGGGTTTTGTTATTCTAGTGAGCAATATTCAAAAACTTTAAACTTCATTGACTTTTAAATATTCGAAGAAGGAGACAGACAGACTGATAGGCACACATCCCGATTAGAATGGCAATTTTTCAATATGCCCAAAAAATTTAGTGATATTTATTCCCTTGTTGTAAGGCTTATAAATAAATTGTAGCCTTTATTTTCGCATTGGTTTATCCGCTATTTTCTTATTCGCTTTCTATTCCTTTGCAATAACCCCTTGGATAATCTAACAGATTTTCTTGTTTGATAGAAAATGAATTTAAAAGATATATGATTTATCTTTCCTATTAACGTAATTTTGGAAATGTATGCATATAGTCTATATATCGTTCTGATATTTCTTTTTAGATTACTCTGTTCACCAAAAATACATTTTAAAACGTTTGTGAAAAGGAATATCTAGATATAAATACCATTCTATAGATTTTGTTTCTGTAAAATAGGTCGAGAACTAAAATAAACAGAACGACAGTTACTTCTACACTGTAGCTAATTTATTTAAGTTTTTTAAAAATTACAAAACAGATAAAAAGTTACTCTATTATTAACAGTTCTCGAAGATTTGATTTTGAAATTCTTGATGTATTAAAACTAATTAGACTATAAATAGGTTGCCAATTAGTATATATTAATATTAGAATATATATGTAAAATGTTTAAATTTTTCAATAGAAGTAATTTTCATTTCAAATCTTATATTCTAAATTAAGTTTAATTAGAAAACAATGTTACAATATAACCGAAAAGTTATCATCTTTTAAACCAAACATTGCAAAACAAAAAAATATATGCCTGTTTCTAAATTATTTTTGTGCTGGAAGTAAACTCCGTGGAAATAATAGAAAGCGAAAGTTCACAAAAAAAATGAGAATAATAAAAAATAAATTTCTTACAAATTTTTTCTAATTTTTAGTTTTTGCAAACTAAACATACTGCAAACAAATCAATACTATTTTTTTAAAAAAATTTTATCGATTTCGAAATGTTAAATTTTTTGTTACGATAAGTAATTTTTTTGTAAATAGAATAATTCTATAAATTTTTTACCTGGCATCAAACTACTATTGTTTATAAAAAAACATTTTCGCTAACATCGACTCAATACTATAACTTATATGCACGACTATAATAAAAGGCTATTTTAAGAACTTTATTGAATAATAAAATTAGAAGTATACGAATTCAAATAGAAGTTAATGATCATTAAAATGCATTGTATGGCCGTAAATATTGTTTTAGATAACTGTTGTATTGGATTTATTTTTAGAAATAACATTTATTGCATGTTCGTGATTATATCGATATCTGAACTACGGAATACTCTTATATTCTTAAATGCAAAGTTCATCTTTAAAGAACGTGTTTTCCGTTCCACTAAAATTCAAAGGGTTATCATTGCCACTATGAGAAAATCCAAGTCTACTTATGTTCCGTATATTTATTCTCACGTTCAAATAATTTTTTAATTATATAATTATAATTTTCGCGGACGAATTAATGAAATATCTTATTAATGACAAGCCATAAGACAGAATCACACAGAGTAAAGTGATGGTTTTCCTTCTTGAAAGTTTGTAAGTCTATCAATATAAAAACTATAATATCTTTGGCCAAAAATGAAAAAATTGCTTTAAATATTAAAAGATTTCAGGCTTAATCGAAATTTTAAACAAGAATGAACTTTAGTAATGCGCTCATTTTGACTTAAAATCTATTGTTGGCTAACATTATTGATTTCTATTTTTAATTAAACAAAACTTTTATTTAATACATTTTTGAATTTTAAAACATTGTTGTGAAAAAATAAAAAAAAGTTGAAAAAAATGAAAACAATTAAAAAAAAATTCAAAAAAATTCAAAAAAATCGAAAAAGTTCTCACGAAAGATTGTCCACAGAAAGACAGATAGATATACAGAAATTCTGTCAAATTTGAAATTCCGTCAAATCCAATGGCTGACTTTTACAAAGTGATCTAAAAAATCCTATTAAGTCAGTTCACATTTTCCTCGACTCCAACCTTTGAAAACTACTGAAAATAATCCCGCAGAGCTTCAAAAGTCAGGGACACACAGTGGTAAGACAAACAACACAAATGTAACACCAGAGAAATTAATATAGATAGATAGACCTCGTTATAAAATAAATGAATACAATCAAGTAGAGAGATTGTGTGAGTGAGTGAGCGAGTTAAGAGAGAAGATAGAAGATAGAAAAGAGAGAGGGATTGATATGACTTAATAAAAGCACATTTACATATTCTATACCATATTCTAAACATTACATTGTATAAGATACTGGAATTTATTCGAACCTGCTTCCGAGATTTTTTATCTGACTTTGCCAAAAGCAGATACATGGATAAGGATGGGTCTGTCCTTTCATTTATCTGTCACCCCTTGTTAGCCTGCCTGTCCGCCAAGCCGTACTAGTTACGTAACCGGTTTTCTTATTTTAATAAAGGGATTTTGTTCTTTATACAATCAATGTAAATGGATTTTAACAGAAAATATGGTAAATAAATATATGGAATCGTAAAAAATAATTTTTCAAGGTTAATATGGTATGAATTGGGTAAAATATTTTCAAAAATCGATCAAAAATAACCTAAATGAGGTCAAAAATGGTCAAAATTTGGGTTAGTAAGTTCCGTTTATAATATAATAATTTAGGGCAATAAAGCTAAAAATAGAGCCAAAATATCCAAAATTTTGGAGCTTCAGTTTCTTGTGATATTCGGATAAAAATAAAGGATTTAACGGATTTCTTGTTAAACTAAATGGATTTTCCAAATAATATTGAATAAATTTCAGTGAATTATTACGTTTTGTTTTGCGAAACTTAACTAAATTTTTATATACAACTTCGATGTAACTTATATATGTTAAAGTATATTGGATTATGCTGATATGAATCATATTGGAAAATTTTAAAATTAATGGTAAAAAACTAAATTTTAATAAATTTAATATAATTTATTAAGAGCGAGCTATAAATATACGAACGAAAATTTACATTTGCTAAGTCTGATATTTATGACCGTATCGATCATTAATGACTGAGTGCCATTGTATACTTTATCTGAGTGTACGTGTATAAAACTAAATTTAACTGCGAGTTAATTGCACAATAAAACTAAATAAAACTTAAAAAATGGAATTGTAGGTGTATATCATTTTATTTTCTTCTTCTCCTTTGCTTCACTTACATGTTCTACCGTAGAGTATTCGCGTTTTAAAGCGAACGAAAATGTAAGACAGATCAATAAAATTGTGGAGAAGAAGGAAATAAAAAATTGTTAGCGTTATTATCGCCAGGTTTTACGCAACAGAATATATATTAAAGTATATTTTTTATCTGATTGCAAAATTTAGATAAATTTAGACCAAATTTGGTTTATCAGTCTGCCTGTCCATTCGCGCATTCTTTATATTAATTATTAGATTTTAAAGATTTCTTATATTAATAAAGGGATTTTCAAGGTTAAAATGTGCAAATCTGGTTAAAATAGTCAATATTTGAGTCAAAATGTTAATTAAATGCCAGTGGTATATGTTGTTTTTAGCGGTAATAATCTTAATTGATCTTTGATTATGTGTCATTTGCCGCAATTTGATAGTATCTCATAGAACACGAATTTGTGGGATATGCCGCTTAAGCGTTAATATCTTATATAACCCGGATTTCTTTGGCATATGCCGGTTTTACTTAAGTTTACTATTAAACTCATAAATTTAATATCTTTAATTAAGCGTAATTTTCCGGTTTCAGTGGCATATTTCGTTTTAACTGAAATTTTACAAATGACTTTATATATTAAAACTTAGATATATATAATGATGTAATTCAATTTTTAAAAATAACAAAGGGAGAGAGAGAACGACGAATGTGGGCGGCCATTTACTAACAAAAGAACATTGCAAAGTCAGATATTATGACAGTTTCGCTTTTGTTTTTATTAAAATTTTTACGCGCGAATTTCATTTATTTTTTCCAAATAGTGGGTGAAATTTAGTTCAATTAAATAAATTAGATATTTGAAAAAGGTTTATAAATGATAAATTAAAACGAATTTCAATCGCTTTAAGTTTTCTAATTTTAATCGATGAGCTGATGGCATGAGTGAGAGTAATAATTAGATGTTTTTCCTCATTTAAATTATCATATTTCATATTTTCCGCTAACAATTCTCGTTTTATTATGTTTGAAAGCATTTATTTTTTTTGATTTTATCCTCTGCCTTCGCTCTCTACCGCATCGCCAGCTGTATGCGCTAATAAATATTTATACACTTTGCTAAATAAATAATAAAATACGCTGGTAATAATAAATAATACACGGATAAAAGTTAAATCGAATAGACGGTACGTAATGTGTCTGCGCTTTATTAAACTAATTCTTTCAGCTCATACACTGGACCCAAAGGTGCCACAAGTCTTGTTCATTTGTTTCCTTTGAAATATTTTATGTCGAATTAAATGTGGCTGTTCTATATCTGTAAGGATAATTCAATTTGGGCGCAAAATATTGTCTTAACATGAATCGGAGTTGTTTCAGCATTTACGGGAAAATAAATTGTAGTTTTGAATAGTATTTACTGCCGCATAATTAATAATAAAAAATTTACTGAATAGTGGTCTATACGTGAAACTTAAATAAGCGGAATATTTCTTTAAAAACATAATGGTTTTTATTTTGCTGACGGGGAAGGATCCCAATGGGTTAAGCCGATCTTTTTGAGACCATTTCCATTGTATAGAGCACTTCAAAAATGGGGGTTTAAAAAAATTTGTCTGCTGAGACCCATACGGGGAGGCTGGGAGAGGTCTTAAAGTTTTACATTCTAAAAGGGAGACAAATTTTATTGGAAACTTTGGAAATTTATAATTCTGAACTGGGAGGTGATAGAGGGGTGTTAGGAATATATTTATGATCAAAGCCATCTGGGATCCTTCCTCCGTGAATAGTCAATAACTGCAGGTATTTTAAAAAATTTTTTGAGTTTATTTAACAGACAACTCCTAAAATGACATTAAAAAATAATAATCAATTGGCTTGCAATTTGTTCTTTTTAAATCAAATTATTTTCACAAAAACAATATAATAGAAAAACAGTCAACATTATGAAAGTGCGATAATTATCAAATTCAGAATATTAATTGCTAAATCAATTTTTCGCTAAATTGAATATAATTTTGGAATCTTTTCGTAAACCATTTTATAAATATAAGTAAAGATTTATAAATAGCACTGGACATAAAAACTATATAAAAGTATAATGTAAAACAAGTTATATTCATATAATATTAATATTAATAAAATTTCAAACAATATACAGTTACTGTACATATACAGTACAATACTACGTTGTGGGATATACAGTATAGAGTAAGTTATTAAAAACTAAATTATGCGTATAAATATATACTATGAAAGATTTAAATGTCACCTGAATAGCATTAGTATCGCCGGTTGAGTTTCGTGTTTGGTTGTGATG
>JAQIXJ010000924.1:0-25578 GCA_034700185.1 Phthiracarus laevigatus | reverse complement strand
ATTTTTAAAATAAAATTTTTCTAATCAGTAATCGGTTTATGAAAAACTTTCAAAATTAAACTTATGCTGTAATCACTTATCAGTATGTGGCATACAAATCGTATATTTTGCGAATAACTCATGATTAAAATAAATAAATAAATGCCTTTATTCAAAATTATTAGCGTTAAACCGCGTTTTTCCCAAAAATCACTTCTATGGTAATGGAATTCAATTTTAGATATCTTTTTTGCTCGTTTTAATTTATCTTTATTTTTAAAATACGTGACATTTGAAAATAGTCTAATTTTTGAATTAGATGTTTTAACTTTCAAGTCCAATTTGCGGGCTATTTTTATTAGTATTAATATTATTTGCTTTTGTGGATAATCTATAATATTTAGTTTAAACATGAACTTTTTTGAGGGTCAAAGATTGAATATTTAGCTCAATAGACTATTTTAAAGCAAAAAATATTAAACGCATTGAAAATTCAAGAGTCATTTTTATTGTGAAACAACGGCATATAATTTTTAAAATCATCGGTCATTGCTTAAACTTCACAGAAGTATATATAGTCTATTTGTTATATTTTTATCTTTCTTGAAAGCCGTACCAAAAAAAATTCTGGAGATTACAGAATAATGTAAAAGTTTTGCTATTAAGTAAAGTATACATCTTTTATCATTCACTTTCAATACAAATATATATAAAATAAGTTTAAAACTAGAGCTTAAAAGCGAATTATGCATCATAACCGGCGCTCAAATGTTGGAAACTTTACCAATAGTCAAAGATACATCAACCAATTTTTATAACCAGTATAACCAAGCTGAAACTAATAAAAGTATTATACTATATTATGTCAAATTTTTTTTATCTTATTTTGTTTTAACGATGTGTAGCTTATGTATTTGACATGTGCATTCGTCCGACAGTATTATTAACAGTTATATTAACAGGAAATTCCGAAAAAATATAATTTGAAAAATATGGAGTAAGTGACCAAACAATACTTTAGAACTGTTTTTAAACTTTTATAAATCCAATCCTAACCTCAATCCAGAAAAACTTGGAGTTCCGACTCTATAACGCATCGGAAGAATAAAATAAAAGAAAAACTTCAAGAAAAAAGAATTTACTAATGAAATATTGAAAAAGTAGATTTCTTTTATGTCATAGATATAAAAATATATATAAAAATTAAAATAACAAATCTATTTTTTATTTATTAATGTAAAATATTGTGTAATTTATTACATATAAAAATTCTGTAATTTTTATCTCCCAATAACCAATACCCATAAACAATTTAAATGCATTCATTTTAAATCGAACTAAAGAAAGATGAATCGGATAAATAATAACACAGAAAACAATTAAATGATAATATTAAAAGTTTAAACGTAACTAAACTTAAATAAAGCGATCTTCAAATAAGTCTTATTTCGTTAAATCCAGTATTTCTCTACAATTCAGTATATATTTCATTAGTTAAAGAATAAAAAGAGAAGTTCTATTAAATTATGGTACTAATTAATTACCGAACAAAAACAATAAATTATAGTCAAAAAGCAGAAAAAGATCGGAATTATTCGAATAAGACATAATGAAAGTGTCTGATAATAGCGTAGCGAACGAAAGAGTATATTAAGCTGACCGCTAAAGAATTGAATGCAATTACTTATTTGATACTTAGCAAAGTGGGCTCTTATTCTCTCGGATCATTGCAATTGCATTGATTCAAGTGATATTCACCAGATATATAGTTAGAGATCAGTTGAGAGTAACAAATATAGTGATTATCACTCGCTCTCTCTCTCTCTCTCTCTCTCTCTCTCTCTCTCTCCTCTCCACTTGTTTATCTCCATATTGAACCCAACTCTCGAAATTAAAGAAGTTTTTTGTTTGAGTTTAAATGCGTGTCCATAGTATGGCACATCAAATAAATAGCCAATGAAGAGCTAACTTAACGAATATTGATATGGTAAGCGCGGTAATGAACCATATATTTTATACAAAGTTTGCTTCTGAATCATGTTCCGCATCGCAGTATCGCTACAAATCATTGCGTTATATGCGATGTTAGGCAAATCGAAATCATGTCAACGTTTCGGAGTATTTCATGCCTACTTCGATAACACGCTACGAGGAATTGCTTCTAACGAGAAAACTAATTTCGTTTCACTTTCATACCCGATATCATATTCACACATTCCTTATTAAGTTAGTGATAAGTATTGGATCAAAAATATGTACAAACCGAAAACCGAAATAAATAATAAATATTTGTCTAAACCAAAAATTTGTTTTGAATTAAGTTCAGTTGTTATGAAAGCACATAAAAAATTTAAATATTAAATGTGTTATGACCATAATTTAATACGCATGCAATTAATAATTGAAGTGATGGTCACTAAATATTTGACATTAAATGCACACACAAAACACAAACTTTTTTAAAATCAATTACTTTTTAAATAGAAAAATATGGAAATAAAATCAACAATCTTTTGTCGCAGTGACAAAGTAAGCCTAACCTAAAATACTAAAATGACATTATTGAAAGTATTTTGGGAGATGTGGAACGTGTACAACAAATCTCGAGGGATTGTGTTTGCTTAAAATGCCAAAGATATACAAAATTCACTGGTGTGTCAAATCTAAACAAGTTATCTAACTATAAACGCTTTAAGTACTATCTTTTTATTAATACTTTGGGTTTTTGTTTTGGAACTATAGCTGCCTTATCTAATATTGATTTATATCGATTCGTGTGCTTTTGTTGCGCTAAAGAGACACAAATCAATGGTTTACGGATGGCTTGTTTTTTAAATAAGCCTTTACTGGCGAAGCATTAACTAAAAACGAGCTAAACTTTTCAATACTTCAAACTTTAATTATTTTTCGCGTCTAATTTATTTTTAAAGGTATACTAAACTGACACTAAAGTTGATCAATTATTTACACATACACTAAACATTTTATTACAAGCCGCGGACAATTAAAAACGCTAAATTAATACAATACATCGCATTCGTACCCTTGAGTACTAATAATATTACTTAAAATCCTAACAAATAAGAATCCGATTATTAATACTCTATAAATGCGAAAAATATATAAATTGTACTGAAAATCTTTTTAGCAACAAAATGTGATTGCGTTTCAAACGTCGTTTTCGTGATAAATTACAGCACTTAACTGGTTGTTTTGGAGCTACATTTTTTGGAATCAACGTGACAACTCGTAAGCTTTTACAATGCACATTATCTGGATATTAAGGAAAATTTTCGCTGTTATGCGAATGTTACCCAAAAAATTTCATGTTCTTTGACCGAATATATTGAATTGGAAAACTCAGTGGGAATGGATACCCATTGGAGATTCGATCCCAAAATCCCATTAATCTTATTCACATTATTAATTATTACCAAGTTTTGTGTGAAATGAAACTCAAATAATTAAAAACGTTTTTCACGTTTTTTAAAAAAAAGTGTCACACATCATACCAGACACAAGTTTAGTAGGCATAACAGATGTTACGCTAGTTTTTTTTTCCTAAATCATGACTTTACAAATTCAATTTACTTTTAGCTACACATAAAGCTCATAACTTTTAGACAAATATATAAACTTATCTTCGCAAAAAAATAAGACAAAAAAAATGTTTTGTTGAGATAAAAACTAAAGTGAAGGCAACGTGTCTACGATAGCGAGCGTCTAAAAAAAGAGTATTTTAAAAGAATTACGCAGAATGTGTTTGGTACATGAAACACACGCATTTTATGTGAGAGCTAAGGGTGAGATGAGTTCAACAAAGCGATAACTGTGTTATGTATTGTAACACTCATAACAACAAACACTCAACTAGAAAGGCGTTTCAATCGATCTTCACTCTCGAGCACACGCTTTCTCTTAAATGTCATATCTATTTCTCGCTTTCATTTCATACAACTTGTAAATTTTAGACAATTTCTAACAAAAAAGTTTAAAGTTTGTTGCAGAACAATATCGAGCTTTACTGTACTGTATAGTTACTACCCGTTACCGTATAACTTATTTGACTCTAACTTATAATTTACCACTGCATGCCATGTACGAACAAGTATTACAGAGACAACTACTGTATTCCCTTTTATCTTCGCACTATCTATCGGTCTATGCGAGAGAGCAAAAAATTCTGCATTTTGTCACAACACCGCTAACACCAACTGAGAGCAACATAATCAGATTAGCATTAGAAAAAAAGTGTTCACCACTTGACGTTATATTCTATTTGTGCACACAAATATTCCACTATAAAGCAAAAGGGTATGGCAGCATATATGGGAAGATAGAAGATGTGGCGTACAAGAGAGTGTTTTTGAAAAGCAATGTAAAGTGAAAGGCACTGAATGCATTAACTCGGCAAATATACTTCGCATACTTATACTTGAAACTAATACTTTTATACGTATAGAAAATAGCGTGTGTGTGTGTGTGTGTGTAACTTATAACTGCGCGGATCCAGTGTATGTGCGAGTAAATTAGAATTCACAGACTCTCGCATATACCACTGCCTCATGCATATAAAATTTTTCAATCAAACTAATGGATATAAGTGCACTCACACATACGCGCTCACACATACAAGTTTGAATATAAGTTAAAACTGAGAAAGACGTGCTTTACTGCTTAAAAACTGCTGTTGTCTTTCAAAATAGTAGTTTAGAAAGTTTTAGTGTGTTTTGCGTGAAATCATTTCATTAGAGGCATCTCTAGATTGCAAACACGAGATTTGCAGCTGAAATGAGAGCTATGCTTGTAAAGAGCAATCACAACAGCCCTATCGAGAGTTACACAAATACGCATCACTTCTAATCAAATATTTTTTAATTATACAAATACGAAAGTAAGAGAAAAAGCACGTTACTGTAAGAGAAAAAGTTTTTAGTTTATGTTTTTGAATGGCAAACAATCGATAGCGAAAACTCGAATAAAAACTATAATAATTTTACGCTCATTGTGAGCGCGAAAAATTGATTTTTTTCTCTGGAAAAACATAATAAAATTAATATTTGCTCGTATCATACAGTCTATAAGCACACAATGTTCCGTTATATTACAACAAAAAATATTCATTTATTTGCATTATAATGAATATACACACACTCTAACGTATTACTGTATATTAATATTAAAATTCTAAGCCTTAAGTGTAAATTATCGATAATATTCTAAAGGGGAGTAATGCTAATGAAAGCTTAACGCACGCGAATTAGCACTAAAAACATTAAAAACACAAAACAAAATCCAATTAATTGCATTTAGTATCTTATTTACCCGTAACTTATGTTTTATAATTAAATCTATACACTTGTAATGATGGCGTTGCGTAAGAATCGCGTGTTAAACTCGTATATATTTTTAGTTATTTTATACGATTTGAGCGTAGAAATTGAAAATACAATTAGCAATTAAATACTAATAGTTTGTGTAATTTTGTTTGATACTGAAATTGCGGTATAAAATGATGTTCACTTTTATTGACCTATCACTCTATTTAGTCGTATAATTCAAAGATCGACGCAAATACGGTTTGATTAAACTCGTTTTCGTTTATACAGTATACGTGTCCATAGCATCGCTCATCAAACCGAAATTGCCAATGAAAAACTAAGTTAATGAATGTTGATATGGTAAGCAATGAAGCATACATTTTGGACAGAGTCAGTACTAACTGGATTTCTAACTGATCCGCTGCTGCATCGCAGCATCCTTCGCATCCTTAACATAGTCAGCATCGCAGCTATCCCTGCAAATCATCACGTTATATGCAATGTTAGGCAAAGTGAAATCATGTCAACGTTTCGCAACATTTTATGCCAGTGCCGATAACACGCACCAAAGAATTCGATCCTAACTGAGAAAACTAACTTTGCCTCACTTTTTTATCCCCGGATCTCTCGAATAACGAATGCATCGTATCTACACAAGCATTTATAGTTTCACATTTTCTGATACGAAATTGTGTATGTTGTGTATGAGTAAATTGATCTTTAATACAAAGCCGCCAGGAATTGCTGGTATAAATGGGAGAAAAGTAAAAGTTAGCAAAATGATATGAGATAAGTCAGTATTCGTTATTTTTCCTTAATTGGCAATCTTTTGGCGATGACCTATTAAATCGCACAAATGTATTGTTTTTGTCAATTTGTCGTAAATCGAAACTTTTCATCAGCAAAATCAAAATGATTTATTTTTTATGTGTTATCGTCGAAGTAAAAAGAACAACTTAACATCAGTCACTCATAAATGCTAGCTTTATGTCAAAATTTAGAAACCAATTTCCTTAATTGATTAATGATATTTAGATGTAAATTTTATTTTGACATCGAATAATTCTTGAAATAAAAGTGGAAAATTATGAGCTGAACAGATTAAAGTTATGAAATTTTTGTTTTGGTCATAAAATTATTATTTGTAAAATAGTGTATAATTGCGAATTTGGTTCTGTTAAAATTAGTATCATATTTGATCATAACTGAGAGGTCGTTTTGTTTTAAAATCAATTTAAAAATGTTTTGTTCATTTAATGATTTCATATTTTTATTTTGTGACCAACAATTTTAAAATTCTAACAAATTCTTTAATTGTGGTTGTAATGAATAATTACAGATTTCTTAAGTAAATTAACAAAAAAATTCATTTTAAGTTTTTTCTCATCGTCTATTTTAGTTTACATTTTTTTAAATTAATAAATTTGATTTATTGAAAATAAATTCCCATATACTCGTAATGTTTCACCAAAAGTGCCCTAAAAAATTCTATATAAAGTTTGCCAATACATATACTTCGGGCATCATTGGTGGCTGAGAATAAGCGATAAAGATGAATATTTTAATATAAAATGCAATTTAGCAGTGAGATAGCTCTCAATTTTGCACCATTCCAATAACATGTAGCTTAAATTTTTTTATATTTAGGAATTTAAATAATATCCAAAACATCAAATAATCTATTGATTATTCAGATCTACGTTCGTTGGAATCGTACTCCAAAAAAAATTTGGGTTAATATGCGATAACATAAAGTCCATATAAACTTTTTAACTGCAAAGTACAGAAAAATTGGATTTACTTTTTTTAAAAAAAATAAGAGAATACTTAAAAGCTTTCTCGTCGAGTACTGTTATATTTTATGAGTTACTTTTAGTACATTACAAAGGAAAAAAAATAAACAACAAAAAATGATGAGCAAAAATTTCTTTAGAACGGTAACGCATAAAAATAGCATTGAGAACATAATACTGTACAGTATATACGGTAAGCTATATTTTGGATAAATTTATTTATAAGGTTTTAGAACAAAAGAAAAATTCCATAAACTTGAGTATCATTGTCAGTTGTGTCAATTGGTGAAAACTTTGTTTTCTCAAAAATAATACAACTTTGTAATGAATAAGAAGAAAAGAATCGCTTAATAAAATGTTTACTGACTCGTGATTGACTGGGATCACAGTCGTAGCCGGACTTAAATAGGGATTCTGTAATGAGATTAATGGCATTATTGTCCTTAACAGAAGAATCTGTAGAATCAAAAGTCACCATTAGGTTTATGACTTAAAAAGTTTTATTTATTTGTTTTAGTGCGTTCGCTTATGCCGTTCGTGCAGTAAATGGTCGAAAATATATTTCATGGTTATATTTTAATCTTTGCTTTTTCCAATTACTATAAATTGCTTGCAATGTTTTTTGGGAAATAAAACAATAATTTATTTTAGTTCAAGTGCTATCTGACATTTAAGGGATAAATAGAGAATAAACGCTAAAAAACAAATAATTTATTATTAATGCCACTAAAATATTATAGGATTATAAATAATAAATTTTTGCCCAAAATTGTATTTATTTTCATAAATGCACTCTAATTTAATTTCCTGCAGCCATCATACATAAAAAGATGGGAACAAACTTTGCCGAAACAAGTAAACAATAATTTAAGGGAAGCTGTAAATTGAAATAGTTTGCCCAAATGTCCATAGACTTTCAAAAAATCTCGCCAAAGAACATGGTGAAGACTTGCATCCGTTCTCAGCTAATACAGCATTAGCGGCACTTCTTAACAAAAAAGCTAATATGATAGGCTATGGTCCAATTGTTACATTAATGGAATGATCGCATTCAATGCAATTGAAGCTATTGTAGTACTACTTCTATTTTCGGATTTACTCATTTCGAGTGTTTCATTCCTTTCTTTCTTTTTTTTGTTTTCTTGACAACTCAAGCGATAAATCCAACTTTTTGCATCCTTTCTCTCACCTCTCCATTTCTCTCTCTCACTCACTCGCTCGTTCCCTCAATCTTTCACTCACTTCTCTATTCCTCACTCACTCACTCACTCACTCAGTCAGTCACTCACTCACTTTCGCTTTTTATACTCGATGTACATAATACAATGCAATGAACGATCAGTCGTGTTTGTTTTATTTTAATATTAAAAGGCATAAATGCAGAATATTGTAAACAGTGAATTTTTGCAAAGGTTGGAATCGAAATGCAATTGCAAAGGAAATGACAAAATACAGTATTCTCCTATTTATTTTGCACTTCTGAGAGCTCTTAATTGCAGAAACTTACGATTGGATGCAAATGTAGAAAAGTGCTGAACTATACTTGGATCAAACAAATTTTAGTTTAAAGTTTTAAAATTAGCGAAAAAACTCGAATCGATATTTAAACTGTGCAAAAATTCTTTTAGACAATACATATTAACTGAATACGCCTGTATCTGTAAAATTCAGTGAAGCACATTTAAAATTTCGAAAAAATTTCATGCATCAAATTTCATGTAAAATTTCATATAAAAATTTTTTTATGAAATTTTACAAAAAAATACAATGGTTACTATGATACTTCTTTTCGGATGAATTTTAAAATATAAATTTTGTTTTAAACATTTTATTGTTTAAAACCTTCAGGTAATTCTTCAATTAAATTACAGGTCAACTATGCTTAAAACATGATACTTTCTAAATCGTTGCATAGTTTAAGAACCAAAATTTTTATTTATTAGATTTTAATAAGTTTTGTTGTATTCTAGAAATTTTTGATAAATGCTTCATAAACATTTCAATCCGTTTAAAAAAATTTTTCGGAAATTTCGCTTGAGTTGATGGTCGATTCCATAGCATGCACACCAATAGGGCGGTTACAGTCGATGACGTGATAAACGAATGGTTTTCCATGTGTACAGCACAGCTTCGCTTTGGCTCTAGTTTGCCATAAGATGCTATACAACTCGTACGCCAAACCATTCGCTAAATACTAAGCAACTGGAAAATGATTTAAGTGTATCTCGTGTGCTAACTTTTCTCTCTGTGTGTGTTGTGTGCACATGTGATGCCAATGTTTAACATTAGCGATAACTGAATAGTTATGTGATGTAACTATTGATCTAGTCTTTAATTGATACAAATTAATGATTGAATTTTTGATAAGAAAAATTATGACATTATATAATTGAATATTAATATTCGGTATTAATGCTAAATAAATGGCGTTTATTAATGATAAATCGGTTATCGTTGGATTCGTTATAAGTTTGTTGATTATCAACTTATCACAATCATTACAATTATCGCAACGCGCAACTCATACTAATAAAGGTATTGTTTTTGTTTGTTTTTATCACGATAGCTATTAATAGTTGGCTAAAGTGATTTAATTTAAGTAAATTTTAGCTGAAATTTTCACATTAGTCCAAGTTTCTACTTGATTCTTGAATTTAGCTTTTGAACGAATTTTGGACAATTTCCCGAACCTTAAATTTTTCTTAATGTCAGATGTTGTAGATTTTATAGAGAAATCAAAAGTTAGTTTAGTGCACCACCGCATTCTATTAATTTATTTCTTCCAAAATTCTGTGAAAAATAAAAATAATTTTGATTAGTTAATTTTTAACGTGAGGATTTATTTACTAGCATAAATATAATGGAGGAAGAAAATCTGAATAATTTTAATTATTTAGTGAAATTTTTGAACTTCTTCGAAAATTTGACGTGGTGTAAAATCTTGTTGAAATTGTACTTTACACTAGAGATTCAAAAATAATACCTCTTCGAAAAACATCACCTAATTTCTTATAACTTACAAATTAAAGTTTATCGTGATTCAAAAAGTCTTATTTATTTTACTACATTCTCCTTTATCAATAAATTCAAAATTAAATCTGATAATGCGTAAAAAAGTTGTCCACGGATTTCAATCTATATCGTAAACTCTTGGTCTATAGAATAAAAAGAAAACATTTTGTGTTGTTTTTAAGAATAATTACAACAACTTTTCATAAATATTTATTCGTTTATCGACAGAAATTATACTAAATTTGTTTACCTAAAATATTTTCTAAACTGGATTATTACTCCACAGTATTTAAAAATACCATATTCGGTATCATTAAATTCGACAGTCTTTGTATTTCATTTCTGCTTCGATTCATTTTAAAAATAAAATAGAAAAACATTGAATCCTATTTTAATTCAACTCCTAATTTTTAAAAATCCTATTTTTCTGTTTTTTTTTGGGGACAAAATGGGGATACAATACTTCCTCGTTCCAATTGTTGTGTTATCGCGGATTTAATTTCATCCTTTAGCTGACTCTTTTTCGGTATAAATAAGTTTATCTGCGTTTAATATTGCTAATCTTTTATTGATTAATTTGTTTGTACGTCCAATTTTAAAGTAAATCTATAAAAATATCAAATTATATTGTTGTCTGAAAATTTAAACGCTCTGTTTAACTTTTAATTGTTATTTTATTTTAATACAAAGATGAAGATCTTACACGAGTGATCCTTGTAGCAAAAATGTATTCAATATTTTATTCTAGGGTTGTTTATGAATATTTTCGAATTTAAATCCAATAATGTCCGATAATATTCATGTACGAACTCGTAAGCTCAATGGAATGATGGCTCAATGTTTAAAACATTAGCCATTATAACTCATAGTATTTTTATATGTCCATGATATCTGGTTATTGGTCACTATAATGATATTAATAATCAGTATATCGGACAGACACCATTTGGAACTATGTTGGAAGCTGTGCCGTGAAAGTAAAAGCTTTTAGTCTTAGTGACTGACATACGATCACAACGTGTTTTCACTTGATTCGCGTAATGACCTCTTTTTCTATCGGTTTCTCTTTTTTTTCTTTGCATTTTTTTATGTGACTATTAATGTAATCTATTATTCTTTGACTTGCGATATGATTTTATTAGTATTTTTATAGTATTCATGTAATGTTGTAGTTATTATGAGAGAGACGTTTTTTTGTTAGTAACGTAATACATAAAAAAAATTATTTATATAAGCAAGTTATACACGACATACTACTCTTATTCAACGCTAATCTATTCTTTCGTAACTACACTCGACGTATTGGTCTTTAAGAAGCACACTATCCATTGAGTTGTGCGCTGTATTCATAAAATATATTATTTAGTTTACTCTGGCTTTATAGAAATTGAAGTTTTCTTTTAGCGTGGAAATCGCTGCGCGTTTTCGATTTAACATAAACAAATCTTAAAAAGGGATTTGAACTTTGAACAGATTTTCGAGAAAAAAATTGTTTTTATGCAGTATTTATAAAAGTGATTTCGTGCAAAAGTAATATATTTCATATCAAAATATTGAACCAACAAAATAAAAATCAAAGCATGATTTTGTACACCAAACACATTCACGCACACATACGATAAGGTTATGCTTCGATGGCTGTCATTGCAAAAGCCAATCAGTGCTAAATTCAGCTGAAAGTAAAGATAAATAAATTTTTTTGCTATACAAAACTCGAGAGGAGAGAGAGGGAGAGAGAGAGAGAGAGAGAGAGAGAGAGAGAGAGAGAGAGAGAGAGAGAGAGAGAGATGGAGATGGAGATGGAGAGGGAGGAAGAGAGCGAGTTGAAGGATAGGACAAAATTTATAAATAAGTTAGGAGTAGATGAGTGTTATCACTCAAAGAATTTGCTTCAGTGTTATCCATCTGTTGTTTTTACCTCACTGTCAATTTAGCGGCGCATCGAAAAAGGGTCTAATATATATAACATGTATTGTATAATAAGCTTATGAAGTGATTGTGTTATCGAAAAAAAAAGTTTATAAGAGAGAGAAAAAATGTATTGTCTTGTCATATAGCTCTCTCTGTACATAAAAAAAGTTTACATTAGTTTTATGTGATAACCAAAAGAAATAATATAGTGCTTTATCTAGGAATATGTGCGGTATTACATTGTTGGTTGGTTACTGTCATAAAACCTAATCCAATGCAAACTGGAGCAAAGCCTGTTGTGTGCACACACTGTGATATCACACAAATACCGAGTATATATCGCTTGTTGCTTTATTTCCACAAACTAAATATCTTCCCCGTCTTATATTTCATATATACGGAGAGTACACATATATTTCATAATATTCTTCTTATTCTTCTATTTCTCTATTACTTTCTTCTTCTTTTTTTCTCGTTCATACACTTTTCATTCACTGCTAGTTATCAATACAAATAGAGAAAATTGTGAAGTATAGAGTTAGTGATAGAGCGAATCGCGAACTCAACCAATTTGTTTTATATTTAGAGCGATATCCATTTTCCTATTATCTTATATAAAATAAATGTTTATTACATAATGCAAAGTTACATTTCTGTTACTGTGTATGTGCATCTGTGCACCGGTAATGATACTTATACACAGTCTTCTCTCATTCCTTCATCCATCAGTAATATTCATCGATGCACACGTTTTTTTGCGCCTAATTTAACGCATACATCTGACATCGTTTTTTTTTTGTTTTCTCTCTCTCTCTCTCTCTCTCTCTCTCTCTCTCCTCGCTTTATCTATCTCTTTGTCTACTCTTTTTTCTGTGTTTTGTATTTTTACCGCATCGCTAAACTTTGATTGGGAGCGAAAAAAAATCTGTGCGCTCCTCATCTCATAAACGCTTGAATTTGAGGAAACAAAAAAAATTTAAATCACTGATAAAAAACATTTTATATCCAATAACCCAATAACATGTAATTTGTATCTGGAAAATATATTTGTCTCTCCGCGCAATACTTAGTATTTGAGTTATCAAAATCGTGCTAGAATTTCAAAAATGTTAGGTAAAAGATAAAAAGAGCGTGTGTTACACTCGTTTCGCTTAACCAGGCATTAATCATTAAAAGGCAAAATCGATTCTTTGAAGTCGTATTTATTATGCAAGTATTTAGTGTTTAAGCGCACACATGCACACACAATTTTCATACGCTCTTCAGTTGCTTATTATTATTATTATTACGCTTAATGGTAATGCTTTTTTTAGCGAACAGAGTGTTTAAAAACTAACGTCTCTTCTGATTAGCAAATGAGTGAGAATTTAGTGCTGTTAGGAGGAAAAAAATCGGTGACAACCTATTAGTACCAAATGTCATCCGTAATTGACCAAATGTCGCATCTAATCTATTCTTTTCTCTCGCAGTGCGTAACAAAAATGAAAACAAAATCGTTTAGAATTCGGATAATAAATAATAAAGAACGCGTTCTGTTATTTCTCTGTTTCGAACTAACATTTACTTATGTAATGCGTATTTGATTTTTTTCCATTCGTTTTTCTATTAGCGTTATTTGTAAAGTTCGACTGAAATTGTTTTAACGTTTGCTTATTTCTGTATCGATATTTTTAAAATTTGTATCATTATGTCGAGTTATTGATTTGAAAGTTGAGAAATATTTAGAATTTATTTTTGTCTAAAGAATAAGCTAAATCAGCAAAACAATATTTTTTTAAGTGAAAGTTTAATATCAATGTTTTTTTATAAAGTTTTCAAACATAAATTTTAAAAACATTTGTTTCTTTTTCACTATTTTTTTGATCTTTTTCCTCACACTATTTCGAGAAAGCAAAATAATATTCGAAAAAAATATGTATGTATAAACCGAATACAAAATTACAGTCAGTTTTTTGCTTATCTTTTTCTAACACAAAAGTGCGAATAGTTTTCTTTTGTACGGTAATATTCAAGCTTAACGAAACTTAAAAAAAAGTGTGCAGCACTTTTCAATTTTTTTTGTGCTCACACACATTATTCAGTGTATGTTCAGTTTTCGCTTTTACATCTCTGACACGCTTTTTTCTATTCATCCTACAGTTCTTGCACTCTTTTTATATTTCTTAATTTAATGCGCACACAGCTATTCATTACGGAGAGCAACGTTGCGAACGGTACGTAACCAGTAGTGTGCAGTGGAGTTCGTTTAGAAAAAGAAGACAAATTGCGGATTGTTTAGCATTTTACGAGCAAATATCGTGCACTTATTTCGTACACGCATCACAAATATATACACACATTTTTATGCATAACTAACGCTATATCTATAGGAAATTACAGAAAGAAATAACTACCGCCAGTTTTTTTTTGTTTTCTTTGTTGTTATTTTTATCGAATAATGTCTTGCGCTAAGAGTATGTCGCGATAATTACTCTGGAATTTAATTTATTTTTCCCATCACTGTCGTAACAAAATGTTTATGCCAGTATATTATTCAAATTAAACATTTATTTTTACGGGTTTTTGATGTATCTTATTATTTGATATTTATTTGGCAACAATTGACTATACTTAAGTAGAATATAGTATCATTCATATTTAGACTCATAAAATTTAACTCAAAAAATAGTAATATAAATTCAAAAATGTAAATGTTGATCACGCAAACCAACTTCAAGCCCGTATACATTAAGAAACATTTGGAAAAAGAATGATTCTTATAGTTTATATCTGGGATCAGAATCCACAACGTAATCGCTATACAATTGCGAACTACGAGTGAATTCCAATTCGTGAAACACTGGCCTCAAATTTTTCCATTGCGCTCAACAGTATCGCCTTCCTTAGTAAAGTAAAGTAAAAGAATGAGATGGAAATGCTATTTTTATGAAAGTTTTGTTCAATTTTTGCAGTAATAACTATGTTTTTTTGTTGCTAACTCTGACTGCTGCTGTTGTTAGTGATTTGTTGCGCATCTTCTTTCTATTCAATATTCCGCTTCTATTATTCTTCGCTTTGATTCCAATGCGAATAAGTGTCAATTTTAGTTTTGACAAACACACACACACACACATATACTCTCTATCCCTAAATACACACATAAATATAGAAGATATCAATTTTGCGAATCATCCGTTCGATGGCAACTAGCATTATAAATGTGAGAAATGGCAATAAATTACTTCATTTTTAACGTCAATATGAGTTATGACTGATCCAATATTGTACCGCTTTTTTATGTTCGCTGTTCACTCATTTGGCGAGAAATTTAAACATAAGCTTAAATATGTCTGTAACATCATAAACATAAATCATCGCGATTTTCGGCGTAAATAGCGGTATCGAAACCAATTACATGATTGAATTTGTTTGTACACTATTTGCCAGAATATGATTGAATCGTTTCGAATATTAATCATATTTATTGAATTTTTTTTCTACTATAGTAAAGTGTTTACACTTTCTTAGATTAGCCTAACTTTTCTCAAAATTAAACCATTTATCGCATCACCCGATAATATTATCTTTTTCGTACGCATTTGGCGCAATAAAAGTAACAAACGATTGCAATTGTATTTTCAATTATGCGTTACGGAGTATATATAAGCAACTCTACGCTAACTTTAACAGTAAAACATGAGTTTTGATAAAAGAGTAGAGTATCTTTTAAATTACTTTGTCACTTATAATGAAATAGTGGAGCGCATTATCGCTAATGAAATGCATTACATTGACTTTAATTTTGTAAACGATATTATCAGAGAAGAGGAGAGAGAGAGAAAACGGGCAAACTTTAAAAATAGTATATTTACAACTTGTCACTTATTATATAAGTCATTAAGTTTAAAAGAGTAGTAAAAACAGCAAAAAACGCTATAATAAGTTCAATAAGATTGAAAATAAATCTATTGTAAGCTCGCGTCTAATATATTCTGAACTAAACTGCGCTTTCATTCGAAATTGTCATACAATATGCAATTGACAATAGACTATAAGAATCACATCAATGGCTATAAAAGTTTAGCTCTAAAACTGCAATATAAATTCAAAATGTGAATCACGCGATCGACTTCAATAAAGGCAGTCCGAACTCAACCCAACCGAACCACAGGGTAATACTCGTAAATTTTTAAAGTTTAATACTAATATTTAGGTAGTTTGGCAAAAATTAAATTTTTATCAAAAATTCAGCCGTTCTGAATTAAAAAAGATGTTTTAGATTTTGAAATTTTAAGTTTGTTAAAATTTTCGTCTAATTTTTAATGATCGACCCCTGCTTAACTCACATTTTAGAAACACACTAGTTTTAAACCTTGTATATACCGCCTGACATCGGCTGAACTTCGGAAATAATTCGTTGTATATAAAAAGAAATCGCAGTTTGAATTCGCCTCATCTCTAGTCTATTACACTCTTCTAAAGTTTATATTCTGGTATATGAGCAAAGTAATAGCATTTGGGCATCAAAAATAGTAGCATACAGTTTTCGCATCTGCGATCTTAACTGTTAACGGCGCAAAGTTCAGTTCGCTTTGAAGTTGAATAGTTTGCCGCTCAAGAAAAAAAAACGAAACTCGATAAGAATAACAAATAGCGGTGAGGTATAAATCTTATATCACAATGAATCACATCGCGCTCCGAGCGATAGTCTTGTGGTAAATCGCAAAAGCAAACCAAAACCCAATAATACATCACACTTACTCTAATCTTAAACTGGACTTTTACTGATATAAAAAAGTTTTTTTTGCTGGAAAACACATATAGCTAACTAAATGAAACATTTGACGTTTGCCACTATTTTTTTCTGTATTGACTTTTCTATTCGTATTGCCTCTTATTTTACATTATTATTTTCTCCTTTACGACTTAGTTTGGGAAAAAACTTATTTTACATTTTATAAGCGAAACACTGTTTGCTGACATTACCAAAGACATCCCACAGTGTTCACAGAATACAGAATAACCTTTTTCTTCTTTATCACTTAAAATCTCTTTCGAATGCGTGAAGTATTAGAGTATTTTTTCGCGTAAAAAATAACGTAAACATTTTAAATGACTTTTTCTTATTTCTCTTTTTTATCTCTGTTTAGTAATAGAAAAGCAAATGGCCATTAGAAGTGCGGACTCAGCGGCCACAGAAGGCAATAATGTTGTAAATGGTTAGGAATTAATTTTTAATGCATTTTCATATCACTTATATGTTTAACCTTACGAAATATATATATAACTTAAGTTTAACTTATGTTAGCATAAGCTACAGCGCTATAGCGATATACTTTCCATACAAACTCCAGAATAAAACATTATTCTTTTGTTTTTACGTATGTTTCGATCGGAAACAGCTGCTCCTGTTATAAGTCCATTTATGTTTTCCGAAATTTTAGAAGAAGGAATGAGAAGTTCCGCTGTTTGCTCTGTTATAGCTGGCGGTACGTGTTATAACTTATATAATATAAGCATTAAGCTATTTTCTGACCTTAATATCCTCACACATTTTTCTCTATCAATTATTTTCGCTTTTGGTTTGGCGAAAACGAAAAACAATATTAGATCCACCGATTGTTATTCGATGGCTAAAAGATGGTAAACAGTTGTCACAAGTCGACCCACACGTACAAGTGGTGTCAATTAATGAATTCATTTCATCGATAATTATCGCCAATATATCCCGATATCATTCAGGAAACTATACCTGTGTAGCGTCTTCTCGATTGGCTGTAAGCAACTTCACGGCAACTATGACTGTGAAAGCATCTCCAATATGGTTAATAAAGCCAAGTGATATATACGCCATAAGTGGCACTTCAGTGGTATTTGACTGCCAAACCTCTGGATATCCGCAACCATTTATACGATGGAAGTACATGAAGACAAATTCAGCACTTCAACCTATTGGATCAGAGCCAGTATCAATCTTGAGCAGTCCTCAGATGCATGTACTCGAGAATGGGTCGCTTAGCATCAAATTAGTAGAAGAAAGATTGCGCGGAATTTACATTTGCGACGTATCGAATGGTGTCGGACCTCCATTAGAGACAAGCGCTAAACTTTATGTCCACTCATTGCCGCAATTAACGACCGAACAAAAGCAGATAACGGTTCGAAAGCTATCACGTCTGCAATTCAGTTGCGTCGCCACTGGTTCGAAACCGTTAACACTCGAATGGCTCAAAAATGACAATTTGCTCAACAGTAGAGATAATGGCTATATTATACGGGAAGAGATAAGGTTAGAGGAGAAAGTATCGTCTATAGTCATAAATCAAGCGATGAGAAATGATACGGGAATTTTTACGTGTTTAGCCATTAATTTGTACGGCAATCAATCGCTCGATATTAATGTTATCGTTCAGGAACCACCTGATCCGCCAACTAATTTGCATGCGTTAGAAATTGGTAGCCGTACTGCGACACTCACTTGGAGTTTGCCTTTTATTGGAAACAGTGCCATAAGAAACCATAATGTCGAGTACAAGAGAAAGTCAGGTAATAATAATAATAATAATAATAATAGTAATACAGTTGCGATGCGCGTAACTCGCATTATCTAACATTGTGTTTTCGGTGTCATTAATCTTTTTTGTTATTGCTATCACTATATACAGTATATAGTGAACCATTATATGATATTTTTACACATTTTAAAAGTTTTGCGCTTAATATGTAGAAGTTTTTTTTAAAGTATTCACTTCTTCATTAAAATTTCTGTCTCATATTTTTCACTTACCCTTAATTAACACATTTGTTAAATTCTTATAATTAAAATGTTTTTTGATTTTTTAGCTCTTATACATATAATTATAATCTACAACTGATAGGCATAACTGATGATATGTATGCATAACGTTTCCAAAAAAACACTACACTATGATAGGCTATAATTACATATTGATATACAAAAAGCTAATTTTCTTCACTGTGCAAAAGATTAATTGAATCGATAAAGTTTGCCGTCATATATAGAACATAAACTTCATTACGCTAACTATAGTATTTCTGTATTAGTTCTATAACTTAAGACATGTAAGTATCAGATGTAAGACCCAGAAAAAAATTCATAATCAAAAGTAATGCATATCTTATATGAGTTATGATTGATGGCACTTCTGAAGCTCAACTTTTTTATTAACAAAATCGATAATTAATGACCAAATTAAAAGCTTGTTTTTGTACGTCGAACTAACGGAAACTAATTTGGACACGATATTATTCCCAGTAATTTTGATGCATTTTTGTTGTATACGCAGATAATTGGTTTGATTCTTATATGCGTACATCGGTATCAAATTCGATTACTATCACTAATTTACTGCCGATGACAACGTACGAGTTTCGAGTGAAAGTTGAAAATGAAATTGGAAATAGCGATTACAGTAGTATTATATCAATTACTACTAGTATGGAAGGTATTATTCTAACTTATTTCGATTCCTAGCTCTATTATAAACCTAACCACGTGTAAGCTAATACTGTACATGTTTTTTGAATGTATTCGCTAACAATTAGCGCCTTCAGCCATTCCTCGGGATGTAGTTTGTGTGCCTATTAGCTCGAAATCTATTAAAATAACGTGGAATATAATGAGTACCAAACAAGATATTATTGAGGGATTTTATATTGGATACAAAAAATTGAATTCATTGCAGTCATTAACGTACAAAACCATACAAACTAGTAATAACGCGATCATAACGAATACTAATAACGGACAGATAATTAGCAAATATGAATATATTGTCGATTCGCTGATGCGTCACACAAAGTATTTGTAAGTATTATTGATTACGTTGTTAGATAAATATTTACGAAATGCAAATCGTTAGGCAAAATGCGTTTTAAACAATTCAATTATAGACCTATGAATTGCAAATATATATTAACAGTATTAAATACTATATTAATTACGTATTATTATTTTTCATTTTTTAATTCCATATTATTTGTTATTCAGCCTTATTTATTTAATTTTTTTTTGTAAAATTATTCTAATTTTATGTCCGTATTTGAATAAAAAATTTTAAATTTTTTGATTTTTTGTATGATGTGTTCAAATATAAATTTAGTCTGTGATTTGCATATTAAACTGAGCGATGAGCTAAATATTGAATTACCCAAAAGCATAGAAATCAGTTTTAAAAGTTAAAAATTTTTCCCTTAAAAAATATATTGTGCTTTTTGACAGTTTTTCTCAAAAGAAGAAAAAGTGAAACCAGATTTTAACCATTGATTGCGAGGCAATAATGTACAACGCAATAATGGATCTCTACTTTATAATAAAAATTTCTTAATTTAATTTATAGGAAATCTTTATACTTCGGGGGTTTTCTTATAGACTTTACTCGCAAAATTTATTTAAATTGCTACGAATAATTGCGAAGAAGTTTTGTCGCCATAAAAATGCTTAATTCATAAATATGTAAATGCATGAAAATCCAATGAATTCCCAGAACATATTAATTCTTTTGTGTCGTTTAGCAAAAGTTTGAGTTTTGATAAAATTTTTAAAAAATATCTTTTAGTTTAAGTTCCCAATTCAGCTAAAAAGAGTGAAAGAGCAAAAACATATCTCTTTTTACATAAATATTTTAAATATATATAAATAAATATGTACACATTACATATATTTGGCGACACACGTACACATATATACAAGATTTATTTGGTAACAAATCGTATTTTGTATAAGCAATAAAAGAGACTAAAAAATATACAGAATTTTATTGATGCCAAACTTAAACTAAATATACCGTTAGTAATGATAGCTATTGATTCCGAAACGTGTGTATACTAACCTTTCTATCGTTAAACATAAATATTAAGTTATGCAAAAAAAAATTTTCTCGCTTTTATTGATCAGATTTATTGTGCAAGCATTCAATGGGAAAGGCGCGGGTCCGTCATCCATGGAGACTAACACTGAAACGTTCGCTAATGGTAAGAAAGTTATTGAACATACTCTTATAGTAAAACGTATGTGTTAGCATTTTTTCCCTGTTTTCTCCTATACTTTTTTATGCTTACCCTAATCGATATTTTATTAATGTTACTCTTATAGCGTGTCCTAACTTTTTTTGCGTTATCAGACGATAAAAAAATAACTTTTATATTTGATTTAGACCCGCCTGAGGCGCCACACTTGAAAGTGGATAGTTTGACCACAAACGAGGCTACGCTTACATGGGAAATACCGCTTCGGGACGAATCGAATCGAGTGGACGGGTTTGTGATTAGTTTTCGCGCGGAAGGCGATCAGATCGCTGAGTGGGAAACAGTGCAACTAACGAGACAGCATAAGAGCTATGTATTGCGAAATCTAAAATGTGGCACTACTTATATCGTTAAGATGTTAGCTTTCAATGAAGTCGGAGAAGGAAAACCGAGTGATGAATTGCGTTTCACTACATCGGGAAAAAGCAAGTTTTAGTTTTAATCTTCATAATAGTGAACCTTCAAACGTAGATTAATAACATTTTTTTCTTCTCTCTCTCTCTCCCTCTTTTCTCCGTTTCTTTTACTTTCTCTCTCTGCGAATGACTTTTGTTTTGTTATTGTGTGTGTGCTCTTATATTTATGTGTTATATTTATAGTACCATCAGCTCCCGATAAAACAGTGTTCTTCACTGCGAACATTAGTTCAGTGGCTCTACATTTAGATAAATGGGTCGACGGAGGCTGTCCTATCAGTCATTTTATAATCCAGTATAAACCGCGACTCCAACAAGAATGGGTATTACTTTCAAACCATATCTTACCAGAACAGGTGACAGTAATCATCAAAGAACTGACACCGGGAACGTGGCATGACTTGCTTATATCAGCTAAAAATGATGCCGGAATTACAGAAGTAGAGTATCGATTCGCTACGCTAACCACAACAGGCTCTACTATACAACCATTATCTGTGTACGATTCCCGTATCAAAACTTCGATTTTCGAGGATCCCATGATTTTAATTCCAGCGATGTGTGCCGTTGTTGTGCTCATTGTTGTTGGCTCTGCCACCGCTTTTATTTTATTATGGAAATCGCGGGAAACTGACGTAAACCAAGATTCATGTGAGTAGAAGTTGTAATCACTTTTTTCCATATTAATCGCATCATTACTATATAACTCATTAACTTTTTGTTAGCACATAAAAATAGGGGAAAAAATCATTTAAATATTTTCTTCGTTCAATAGTTTAAAGATTTTAATCATTTTCGCTTTACACTCTTAAATGGGTAATTAGTTATTCAGTTTAACTATTTTAACCTTTATTTAATTTTCAAGTTACAAAACCTTTTTCGCGAATCAGTGCACATTAACAATTGAAAACCAAAAAAAAAAGCACGAACAGTATAGAGCAATGTAGAGCGTAAGAGATTTGACATTTACTTATCTTTTCTATTATATGCCACTGTTTCGGAATTAATGTTTCCATTCTGAAATATGAGTTATTTGTGTTTGGTTTGGTTTCTCTGCATTCAATATTTCATAGTATATCTAGAGTCGGACGTCGTCTCGAGTTCCTCTTCCTTTCGCTCATATCTAACGGTAAATTTATAGATACTATAAACTGTCCTCTTTTATAAATAAAATTAAGGGAAACGAATGTAATGATGTAGCCGTTCACCAAACGTTAAGCATATTTGTTGTGCCCATAACTATAGAGTGCTGACCAAAAATTTTCATCCAAGTCATGCACTCTCGAGACGTCGAATAAAAAGCAAATGGATATTTCTTGTGCAACTAAATATCAACAGTCAAACTGAATTAAAGCATTATTAATATTTATTGGCAAATATGTATGTATATATGCGTAATAAATATTATTTCAATATATATGTATGAATGTTATATTTATAGGGAAAATTATTTCCAGTACGAATTCTAACTTTGTTTCTTTTTATATCGTAAATACCAAAAAAAAACAAAATAATTTTATGGCCATTCTTTTGTGGAAATACTTTTATAATTCATATTACGCATTACAAAATTCACTACTTATGCCATACCGTATATAAACTTAATTAGTATACACTAATATAATGCAGTTATTCACTAATTTATTCTACGGTTATATCAAAGTAAAATAAACTGATTCTTCTATTAATGTTGCGCAGGCTATTTATACAATAATTATGTTAATTTTGATATAATATTTAGCGAAAATTATATTTATATATATAGAAAGAATTCGTTTTGATATTTGAATATTAAAGTGTAATCAATATATAATTTTCTTTTGAAACGGCACTAATGATGTTTAACAACTTCGATGCATTACTTTATTTAATCTATGTTTTTGTAAAGTTGTGTGCCTTGCTTTAATTTTTTTATTTAAACATCGAGAATTTATTTCAATCACTTTTAGATATGTTGCTTAAAATATTTGAAATTTTTGCTTTAGTATTAATTTTTCCCTTACAATGTAAAATGTACTTTGAATGACAAAATTATTCATAAGATAATTTTGTGATTAAATAATTGTTTGTAGAATTGCAACCGAAATAACACTTTCTTGTAAGGCTTTCGTAATTTACTGCATATATTTGCGTTCGTGCATTAGTTTATCCGATTTATGCTAATATTTTACGAAATAAAAAATTAAGTAATTATTTGATTACACAAATTCAGAAAATATTTTTTTTGACATCACACAATCTACAGTTATTATTTACTAATTGCATAATCGAAATTTAGAAGAACTGCATCGCAAATATAAGATAAACTTTTATAATAGAAAAATCAATTTCGTATTAATAAAATTAACTATTTGATGCGCAAATATCCCTAGAATTAGCCAAAGAATAGATAGATTCATATTATTTAGGTTTACACACGCTCTATGTGTATAAATTATATATATGCAAAAAGAGCAAATAAAATTCTTATTCAAAGATATAATCCCAATATATGAAGCTTGAACTAAATACAAAATTGAATTCATTAGCTCTCCCTTAAAACAACCTCAGGCCTGTTTCATCACTAGTTTTATGTACACGAAACTTTTTATTTTAGTAATATTTACACTTAAGAACTGAGAATTAAGATTTGAAGCGTATGTTTTAGTTGTTATAAAACTAAGATTCAGATTTTTCTTTTAAATAAATTTTTATTAAATATATTAAATCTTTTGATATATTAAAGAAAAAATTTCATTGTTTTTTATACCTATTTAATGATGTTTCGTCAAAGTTTAATCCGTTATAGTGAACACATGATTAATTTAGAAAAAAAGCTTAAGTGCAAAAGGATTTTATAGTTGTAATTCTCAAAATTAATGCAACATTTTTGTCATAATGATCTAAGATAGGTTTATTTTATCAAAAAGCAATGGTTTATAAAGTAACTTTTTTGTCCTAATCTCATATGTAAATTTAGCTTATTTGAGCTGAAAAGTGTGCAAAATTAGAATAAAGACTAACGTCTTTAATTAACTTTTTTATTTTTAGTTGTATGCTGTATTCATATGGTTAGTTGTTTCCTCACTCTTCTAAAATTATACCAAAATTTGTCGATGTTTACGCATATTTTAAAGTTTTTTAAGATTAGTTCCCACTTATTAAATTTGGCCTAAAATTTATCGATTAATAGATATTAACTGCGAAACACTTAAATTAAGTCTAACTGTTCCCTTCTTAAACGTTGTGAGCGTGTAAACAATGTGTATGCAGTACATGATCAAATAATTGATATGAGAGCTTAAAAGATTTCACTCCAGTTAATTAACTTTGCTATAAATTTTTCATTACTCGTGAGTGAGAAATACCCTAATTCTATAGAGTTAGGCTTTTTAAAGGAAAAAAGGCAAACACAGAAACAATAAAACAATTTTAATGCTTATCTAACACTTGTGGAAGTGTTTGTCAACATATGAAACGATGTTTTTTTATTAAAATACCCTAAATTTATATAAAATCAAGCTTACTGTAAAATATCTGATTCTAGACCTGAGCATTGTGCTGAAATACACATATGTGCTAAAATCATATAAAATAGAAAAAATGAGCACAGAATTTCTCTATTAGAACTTTTGCGTAAAACAATTACAAAATGTAAGTTTAAATGTGTTATTTTAGATGATTTTCGTGCGAAATTTTACTAATATTTATTGATTGCTTGCGTTAAAGATATGTGCAATATTAACAATACTCATATGTTTAAAGCTGATGGTTATTCTTTTAAATTATATCCATTGTGTTCTAACTATTGTACTGTTCATATCACTTCCTTCAGAACCTTAATTGCTTCGTCTATTTCCTTAATTACGTTATTGTTAAAAAATATAATGAATCTCTAATTAAGAACGCAGTATTAGCTCATGTATTTGAGTGACCTAAAACGGAGTCTTGAAAACAATCATTGACTGATTCATACCGGATTATACGTTTAAAATTTTATTCTACATCATAAGAATAAAAGAAACTTTGGAATGTAATTTAATGTTTATGAAAAATTTATTTTATCCATTTATTACTCTGATTAAATTTTTTGCTCACGAGTCAGTTTGAAAAAAATTAGTAGCTTATGAATATGATTAT
>JAQIXJ010000923.1:0-25591 GCA_034700185.1 Phthiracarus laevigatus | reverse complement strand
TGGCTCTGCGCTCCTAAGCTGTACATCCCTACGCGCGGCAATCAATATTTGCGTATTGGTTGGTTCTGCACGTTTCAATATCTGACAGTAAAGTAGACACTATCGATACTTAAAAATTACAACACACATTTAAAGAGAATTAAATTTATTTAAATTTTGATCATTCATCATATAGAGCACTAAACATATATGTTTTATAAATTATATATAAATACAAGAATTTATTTAAAAGCTAAGATAAAAGAACACGATTATTTGAAAAAGAGGTTTGATTTTAATTGCACGTCAGTAACGTAAGAACATGAAATGGTACCGATATCATTTTATAAAGTTGATAAAGGAATAACATATCCTTTAAATTAAAACAAGATCGTTGCGGTCATAATATCTGACTTTGCGGTTTAAATTTTACATAGTAAATGGTCGCTCTTTCTCTTCGTTGGCTCGTTCCCATAATTTTGTATTTTCGGTAATAAGTTAGTTATTATGATAAAAGCATATGAAATCAAAAACAAATCGCTTTATTATTGTTTATTAGTGGCATATGACACTTAATTTTTTATTATTTTTGCCGAAATTCTCTTATGATGACTAGATTTTGAGACATTTTTGAGTTTATGAATCAATAATTTTGGTGAAAATAGCGGCATATGCCACCTCTTCTATTAATAAAGATTTATCATTTTAGCCTAGTTTTTTCAATTCGGCCAGTTTTAATTTAGTTTATTACCATTTTAAGTCTATAATTCAGTATTTTTACAGCAAAAACCGGCATATGCCACTTTTGGCATTAATCAAATTTTAACATTTTTGCCTAATTTTTTCCTATTTTAGCTAGTTTTTCAGTATTTTTTTTTGCCTTTTTGAGTCTGAAAATCACTATTTTTATGTCAAAGCCGGCATATGCCACTCAATTTTTATTATTAATTTTCACCAATTTTGCCTAAATTTGTATTATTTTTGCCAGTTTTGTGGAGTTTTTTGATATTTTTTCAACTAAAAGCGGCATATGCCACTCATTTTTAGCCTAAATTTTGGCTATTTTAATCACTTTCTTGCTTATTTCGACACAATTTTAACCCCTTAAAAGCCAATTTTGATCATACTTTTTGTATTTTTGACCGTTTATTTTGTCCTCTTGGACTAATAAATTCCCTTAATTAGAATAAGAAATAGTTCAAAATCCCTTTATTAAAGTAAGAAATTAATCCAATTCCCTTTATTAGAGTAAAGATCAAAATCCCATTATTAGAGTAAAGTTCAAAATCCCTTAATTAAAGTAAGAAATTTTAAAAACCCTTAATTAGAGTAAAGATCGAAATCCCTTTATTAAAGTAAGAGTGTGCACAGACAGACGGACAGACGGACGGACAGACAAACCAAATCTATATATCTGACAAATTTGCAAAGTCAGATAAATAAAATTTTAATCAGTTAAGAAATTTATGAATTATGAACGATTAAAATCGTGAAAAATTGTTCCCATTAAAATACTATTGTAACTTTGTTAAGGTGAAGAGCTACGCCTACTAGAATTATTCTATGATAACTTATTATTGACAGTTTTTGGTCACCCTAAAATCACGGCTTTTTTAAATTTTTGGGATAACAAAAAGTCCCAGTTCTAAGTTTTGCAAAATTTTAAATATTTTAATTTACAATATCTCGGTTTTTATATAAATTTTACCTGTCAATACATTTATAAAAATTTAAATGTTAAGATCTTTAGACAATTATGAACACAGTCGGGTTTTAGATAATGTTTACCCTTCAAGACATTTTTAAAAGTTTACCTATTAAGATTTTTAGACAATTATAATCTAAAAGATTGCTTAATTATCTAAATCTTAATTAATATTTTTTTTAGAAAAAAATAATTGTAATTACTAAATTAGATTTTCAAAAATCTTTTAAAAAATCGAAAAATAAATTTTTTAGAATTATAATTGAAGCTAATTTATTTTAATTAATTAATTTATTATAATTTAAATTAAAAAAACTGTCACATATGTGTTCAGTTTCAAATCAAGTTTAATTTAATAAACTTTTTGTTTATTTTTAATTATAATGTAAATACCATTTTTGTAATTGACTAAGTTTGCTGTTTTATCTATTTGTATTTTCATGTTTTCTATTCTATAATAAAACTTTTGTTCTTTTCTAAAAATGTTGCATTTATTACCAGACTAAGTCGAGCTTGAGTTCTAGTATTGAACAACTACATATAATGACAAGGGCATAAACATGTCTAAAACAATAAATTTTGATGTTGTCTTGTTGAGAGTTAAATTTAACTCGAGTAAAAAATTTTCACCATACTCACGAAAGAACTATTTTTTGAAGTTTTTTAAAACATAAAAATATTTATCAAATAAATATTAAATGTAAAGCAACAATATAATAAGTTTTATTATGTAAAATGTATGGATATTTAATAATTTCACTTAATCCGCATATTTATTCACTTAAAAATATATGTGAACTAAATTTAACGCATTACAGTCTGACCCCGATTATGGCATCTCGTCGGTGCATCATAAAATACTTGCCATAATCGAATATTGCTATAAACCGGACTTATTTTCTTTATCAAAGAAAATAAAACCTATTATAGTAATCAGGGTATCCCAGAGGTGGCTGGAGAAGGGTACCCTCATGATTTCTAAAAAAGTTGACCCCCCTACCTAAAAAATGAGAAATGACATCCCTATGGGGGAAAATTTTTTATCTGACTTTTTAGACATATATGGATTTGGGAATGTCCGTCCGTCCGTCTGTCCGTCCGCACTCTATTTCTAATAAAGGGATTTCGATCTTTACTCTAATAAAGGGATTTTAATATTTTCTTATTCTAATTAAGAGATGTTACCAGTTTCTTATTCTAATAAAGGTGTTTTAATCTTTACTTTAATAAAGGGATTTTATTTGTTTCTTATTTTAATTAAGGGTTTTATAAGGGTAAAACTAGGGTAAAATTAGCCAAAATCAGAACGGGATACTCCGTTTTTATAGTAGCAGTTTGGACTAAAATGGTAAAAATAGGGTAAAATTAGCCAAAATCAGAACGGGATACTCCGTTTTTATAGTAGCAGTTTGGACTAAAATGTAAAAATCGGATAAAAATTGCCGAAAACCGAACGGGATATTGCGTTTTCATTGCAATTATAAAGACTATATTTTTCGAAATAGAATTGATTATTGGCTTGTTTTATGTAAAAATTCAATTCAATTAACATTCATTCTTGTTTTTTGTAAGCAATTAATAAAAAAACTTACAGTTGTTTTTTAGCTTACTTTTTGAATAGTCAAGCTATTGGAATTGACATGTCTGTATGTAGTTTTATAGCTCAAAACTCAGTCAAAAATTAAAAATATTGGCTTGAAAATGAGGAGACAAGGTATTAAATTGCTTTTAATACATGTTATAAAAAAGTAAAAATGGTCAAAAATTTGTCAAAAATGACACAAAATCGATTCACAAATGTTTAATATCAGGGCAAATATTAGTATATTTTGGTGTTTCGCTAAAAATGTTTAAACTAAAACACTTTAAGAAAAGCGCCTAGTTTTCAAAAGAACAGTTTTGATTATAACTCATCGACATTCTAACTTATAAAGATTTAAAATATCCTTAACACTGACCGATGTTCTACTTATAACAATGTTCATAATTAAACTTAAGTTTTTTATTGAGAATTATCAATTTCTAATGTTACCACTGCAAAAAAAAAAACAATTTGATACAAATTTTAAGCGAATTTTTAAAGCATGGACAAAGTTAAAAGTATAATATATTATTAAAACATTTAAAGATCTTTTACCAATCGCTAAATTTTATAATCCTTGATAAAATTCAAAGCTGTAAATGAATTTTAAATTAACGTTTAAGTTGTGTTTGTAAAAATGAATATTAGTTATTGGGAAAAGAGCTACACATCGTGATTTATCCATTTAAACTAAAGTAAACTTTTTCCAATTATTTTTTAAATTTTTTATATTATTTCATATTTATGAACTTTTTATTAATGTTATATACATGTTTTCAATTGATTTCAATATTTTAATATTTTGATCATTAATATGTTTTATTTGACTGCAAATTTGATTTATTTTTGAATTTGATTATGTCCGTCAGTATGTGCACACCCTTGTTAATTAAGGGATTTTGACCTTTACTCTAATAAAGGGATATATCGAGTTTCTTAAATTATTAAATGGATTTTCACCTATTAAGCTAACTTAGGGATGTTGACCTATTTCATATGTTAATAAAGTAATTAACCAATATTTCTTATATTGGTAAATTACTTTATTAATTTCTCATGCTAATAAAGGAATTTTAATATATTTATTATGCTAATAAAGGGTTTTTTAGGTTAAAATAGACAAAAAAAATGTTCAAAAATGAATTAAAATTGGTATTAAAAGATTCATAAATGGTCAAAATTGAATTAAAATATGCAAGAATTAGATAAAAAAAAGCTAAAATTAAACAAGACTGGCCAAAATGTAGTTTAAAAAATACGTGGCATATGCCGCTTTTTGTTGAATAAAAATCAAAATTCAGGCTTAAAATAGAAAAAATTCCAAAAAACTATAAAACTAGCCAAAATATAAATATTTAGGCAAAAATGACCAAAAGAGATAATATTATTTGATTGGCATATGCCTGTTTTTGCCAATAAAATAGTGATTTTCGTGCTCATAATGGCAAAAAATATCCAAAAAACCAACCAAAATGTGCAAAATTAGACTAAATTGACAAAATACGATTAATAATAAAAGCGGCTTTTGCAGCTATTTGCAGTAAAAACTATGATTTTTAATCTTAAAAAGGTTGCAAAATCTAGTGAAAATATAGCAAGTTCGGCATTTGTTAATTAGGCATACATAAAACAAAGTTTCATATGCCACTATTAATCTATAATAAAATGATTTGTTTTTGATTTCCCTTGGTTTTACCATAATGTTTAACTTATAACAGAACATTTAAAATAATGAGAGCGAGCGTATCGAGCTTGTTTTATTAGGAAATTAAAATCAACTTTTGATAATAAAACTAATAATTATATTGTTCTTTGTATAAAAATAAGCTTGAACGCCTTAATATATCAGTAAGATATGTAAATATTAGAAAACTTAAAAAAAGTCGTTTGACCAAAAGTCACTTTAACACGCCTTTTCATTGAATCGTTGAGTTTTAAAATTCAATTTTAATTATTTTCGATCCTTATTTTATATCATTAAATTTATTTTAACAAATATTTAGTTAAACAATTTTAAATCAAATAAAAATAAAGTTTATTATCTAAATTAAGCATTGACAACATTTTCATAACTTCTCCAAAATTTTGATTTCTTAAATGCTTATTATTAAAATCAATTATTTTGATGAGTTAGACAATATAATTATTTTTGATATGAATGTGACAGATTCTTAGAAATTTTAATATGAAACAAAGTTATTTTAAGAATTTATTCTAATTCTTGCTAAGACAGTATTCAAGATATTAATCTGTGCCATTAAGGTTTAGTAATTTTTTTTATTAATCTAGCTATAGGATCAAGATTAATGTTTAATGTGTATTCCAGTCAACAAAATTAAGTTTAAAAGTATAATTAACTGATAACATTTTAAACCAAATTTGATGAGAATCTATAACTAGACTTATAATAAAAGTTGTATTTCTTATAAAATTTTGGAAAATTGTTTACAAGAAAAATGGAAGCTGTCTCTGAACGTTTCATGAGCCGTTCATGTTTAAGCTTCATGTTTTGGCTACAGGCCTCTTATTTTGGATTTATTTTCTGATTTTCTAACCCCACGTCTTAATCTTTATTAGACAAATTTATTGAAATAAAAAATTTAAACAGAAATGTAATTTAAATTATAATTTTTTGAAAATTATTAATGGAAACGCAATTCAAATTACTTTTATTCAGTATTGTAATTCAAAGGTATTAGAAACTAAAATGTTAATAGATTTTGGCTTTTAAAATATTTCTCATATAGCGTTCATTTCATTTGGGAACATTTATTTATAAATTATCAATTTGTCTCTAACGGCACTGGCTTAAAAACTTGAACAAAACCTGATAGTTTTTATATTTTTGACAATGATTATAAAATTTGATAACCTAAATAAAACAATAATAAAATTGTTGTCTTCAATTTTTAAACATTCTCATTATTAAGACAAAAAATTTATGAATTTATTAAAGTAGACTTTTTTATTAAATAACAAGAACGCCACATTCATAGAGAGCCAATTTATTTTATAAATTAAAGCATATTATTAACAAATATACGATTTTTAAAACAAAGATGGAAAATTTCCAAATCTCCTAATTATCATAAGAAATATGTTCAATAATTTATTCAATATAAAATAACAGCACTTTTAGAATAAAACTCCACCCATAAACATTAATTTTTAGATCATAATTGTTGTTTTTCTTTTCAAGTTTTGGAATCATAATTAAGGATACCGGATACTTTAAATTTGATGCTTCTATTTTATTTTTATTTTTTAAATAATTCTGTAATCTTGATAATCGCCAAGGTTCTTTAGGTGGAAATAAATGCATTAATATGCAATACAAAAAATTTTTTTGATCTTTTGACTTGAAGTTTATATCTACTTGTTTATTAAACAATTTCTCAGGAAGTTTTGTATTACAACCACCATACAATAAATTATTTTCCCCATTTTTTATACCTAATTTTTCTATTTATTCTATTTGCCAATTTGAACAACGTTCTTGGAAATCCATAATTTTGTTTTCAAGTTCACTAACAACGGCATACAATTTGCTCAAATCATAATTATTATAAGCTTTAAAGTTATATGTACAAAATTAGACAACATGATATGTCTTGTGTTCAGCTAATTCTCTTGAAAATGTAACATGTAAAGAAAACTGTGTTTTGAATCCCACTAGTAATTTTATGAGCGAACTGACTAATATATAGTTTGATCACTGCATACACTAAAAAACTTTTCACAATCATAAAGTTTGTATTAACGAGTTATAAAATATTGTTGTAAAAATGATTGAAAAGTACGAATTACTTAAGATATTGATAAAGCAGTTTTTCCAATGTGTTTGTTGAACTTTAACTTGTTAACAATTATAACACCAAGAATTTTAATTTTTAATTATAAGTTTAGTACTTTGTTTAAATATAAGGTCAAATGCAGTTTGTTCCATTAATCATGAACTGAGTTTTAATTGTGATTAAAAAAGTATAATCCGATCAAAGTATTCTACACACTTTTTTGAGGGTTTCGATAACTTCTTTATCGAATAGCTAAAGACTTTTGTTTTCTATTAAATAAGTAATACCACCACAAAGGCCAACATTTTTTATTTAAATTTTACACTAAATTTATCAAGTATAAGTATGAAAATAAGCTACGATCCTAAAACAGAACCTTATGGCTCACCATTTTTGAATTATTTCATTTCTGAAGTTATACTATTATTGCAAACAAATTGTTTGCGATAAAATAAGTTAGATTTTATCAAGTTTATAAGATTTAAAAATTAATCAAATACTTAAGAGCTTAATAAATAAGATATTGAAAATAGCAAATAGCAAATAGCAAATTTAAAACAGTATCTGTTCTTCAATCCGTTTTTTTGTTTTGAATATATTTTCAACACAGAAATAATAACTTCTTAACTGTTTTTTTTTTAAAATTAAGCCATTAACACAAAACATGAAGCTGTAAACGGATGCAAAATTTTGTAAATTTTCTATACAATGTTGTACTAAAATGGGAATTTTTCATGTTAGGGCAATAAAAACTAAAATTAATTTTCAGCTTTGTTAAATTAAAATTTGAAATAAAACTTCATAGAAATTAAAAAATGCATTTTATATAAGAATTACATTAAAAACTTAAAATAATTGCATTTTAAATAAATAAAAAATTTAATTTCAAAATTTTAAGACAGCTTAATATATTATATTGTCCCGAAAATAACAAGATGTGAACCGATTTGGAAATTTTTATAAATATTTCATCAAATTCAGTTATTATTGACACACTTAACCCCTATTTGATAAAAACAAAACTATTTTATAGTAGTTTTGCTTATCTTTTACTTTTAATTTCTATTTTAAATTTTAGTTTGAACAATGTTTAATTTTATTTAAAGGTTTACGTATTAGTTTCAGTTGTATTTTTATTTTAATAAATAATATCTTTTCATTTTTTTCAATTCAAATTTTCCACTTTGTATTTCTTAAGAAAAGTGGAACAAGACATTTTATATTAGTTTAAAAAATTGATAATATTATTTAATTCTAAAATAATATTAATAAAAACTTTAAATAATAATATGTATAGTAAGATATATTCGAGCCTTGTTAGTTATTAAAAAGTTACTTTAAGTTAATTTAATTAAAAATTATTTTGTAAAATCTTGAAATATGATATATACTCAATTGTAAGTTAAACGTTTTAGTCATTGTTAATATAGATATTGCAATATTGTTGAATAAAGATGAAATTATGATTCTCATATAATTAGATAATAGGCAAGATAATGTTAAAACTTCTTTTCTGGCTTAAAAATATGAATAAATGGAAGTATGTTCACCATTACATAAACTTATAACTTTTATGTTACTTTGTCATTCCAAATTTAATAAATAAATCAAGTAAATAAAATAATATAAGGTTTTAATAACAAAAATAAACAAAACGTTTATAGAGAGCTCATTTTTTTACATTTGTGGCATTGTTGCAATTAAATGTCTATCATTAATTTAATAACTACTTTTGAATTGTGTACCAGTCTTTCTTAAAAAACAACACACAGTAGAAAACGAAAAATTGGATTAAGAAACAATAATTAAGTTGAATAAAACTAGAGGGTGTACGGGAAATAGAACAACATTTTTGTTCTTTTCACTGCAAAGCTCCCAAATGACTCACATTGTTGAAACTTATGGAACTGTTCGAACAATTGTTTGTGTTCGATAATATTATAAATATATTTTTAAATTGTTCAGTTGTAAGCCTTCTTAAGACTTTTTACAGAAGTGTTCGCAAACAAAAATTTACAGTTCAATAATATTAACGGCGCAGCTAATAGGTCTTTATTTTTAAAGCTTATCACAAAACATTAACAGAAGAATGTGTTTATTAATCAGTCATTTACAAAATTAACATACATTTTAATCGCATAATGCAGAGCAGATTATCTTAAAATTACTGGTAGACCACAATAGAGATCTATTATAAAATGACTATAAGGTTTTTGCAAAAACACCCGATATTTAACTGAAAATGGCTTCGTTTTAGACTAAACAACCAAAATAAACTTTATGTGGAAATAATTGAATGTGTCTAAAAATAATAAAATGTCACTACACAAAAGATAACCGAAGTGAAGATGATTGGAGAAATAATGAATAAAAGCACGATGTTTAAACGAAGATTCTAAAACGATTCTCAGTAATGTAAAGAGAATTAGTAGAAAATTACAGATATCTCAAATGTATAATAATCTAGGGCACCAAATCAAAACTAATAATGTTACTTTCTTCAAGCAATTCTGATATAAAATTTTTAATCATTTTAGCTTATTGCACTTCAAATGTCACATTTGAATTACGTATTTATTGTGTTTATTTGGATTTCGTATTTATTTTTGGATGAATATGGCTCCGTTGTGCAAAGTTTTTGGCTCAACCTTTTTAAATTTAAAATCACAAAAAAATTTTCGATATATACATTTAAATATATATCCGAATAAAGTTACACGCTGTATGAAAGTTTTTGTAAATAAGCCTGATAAATTCTATTAAACTTAACTGATATTTTTGAGAGAAATGAGATTAATATATTTATTTTCAATTAACAATTTAATATCTAAATGAAACTTTATTATAAATAATACAAAGCAATTAAGTTACTATTTTCTTTGATTTGATTCGACAAATAAACAAAAAATCCATTTTCGTTTATTAATGAAGTTAGTTTTAAAATCTTTTATAGACTTTATGTTGCTTTAAGATAGTTTTATTGATTAGGTCAGATAAATTAATGACCAGTGTATTATGGTTTTCATAATTGCAAAAGGGTTTTAAAGAGAAAATGGTTGTAAAATACAAGCTTAATGAAAAAAATTGTAACAGCGCAAGTGAATTTCAAGCAAAATTAAAATTAATCTCAAAAGCAAAAGTAAAACAAAAACGACACATTCATAGAGAGCTCATTTACTTAAACAATTTAATCTTAGCTAACAATCATTTAAAAATCATTTAAATTATATTTAGTCTACAGTTTTCTAAATTTCAAAATTAATTATTATAAAATGCGTGCAAAGTTGAGTGGTCGAGCTAGTGCGGACACCGTCAAGGACAGACGGACAGACAGACGGACAGACAGACGGACAGACAGACGGACAGACAGACGGACAGACAGACGGACAGACGGACGGACGGACATACCCAAATCCATATATCTGTCAAAGTCAGATAAAAAAATATTCAAAGAAATTAAAATTAATAGAAATGGATGTTTTATTCACATGCTGCAGTATTTAATAATTAAGTGTAACGAAACATCAACATTTAAATAAAGTATTTGAAGTGCAAAAAACTTTTTAAAATAATTAAAGAATAATGCATTTTACTACAAATGAAAATTTGTGCGTTATGCTTTATACGGGCAATATTGTTGAAAAAAATAACATTTTTTACAAGTCTTGTTGAAAAGTTTCAATAAAGTTATCACGCGCTAATATATATAAATATTGATTTAATTGTTTGGGTAAATTTGGATAGGTTTGGGTAAGTTTGGATAAGTTTGGGTAGGTTTGGATAGGTTTGGATAAGTTTAGGTAGCTTTGGATAAGTTTGTGTAGGTTTGGGTAGTTTTGGATAAGTTTGGGTAGGTTTGGGTAGGCTTGGTTAAGTTTGGGTTGGTTTGGGTAGGTTTGGATAAGTTTGGGTAGCTTAGGATAAGTTTGTGTAGGTTTGGGTAGGTTTGGATAAGTTTGGGTAGGTTTGATTAGGTTTGGGTAGGTTTGTATAAGTTTGTGTGAATATTTACGTTGTGCGTAGACTATTACGAGTGCCCTTTTTCCCTTCGATTCATGCATGGGTGGAGTCATGCATGGGTGCATTCAGACATGGGTGGAGTTTGGCTTTGGAAGAAAGGAAGGAACGTATTTGACTCGAACCTCGGTCTCTATACTTAACTGCATGCTACACTGTATACTACACTAACCCCCAGACATAAGAATAGGCTTTTAGTTTTAAAGTTATTCGTGTCAAAAGCACAAAAAATAAAAACATTACTGAGGTATAGATGGAAACACCAGTTCCACAACGATATTTTAAAAACGAATTCACAAAATTTGAAATCGAGTTCTGGCCACTGGCTGAAGGACGAAAACCGAAAGCCAGTGGACCAGAACTCGATTAATGTTACTACTCAAATAGTATATTACTGGATTATACATGCAAATGCTATAATGGCTATAAAATAAATACAAAAGACAACACTTCATGTATTCAAGACATTTACATCTCATCTTAAACGTTATGTAAAAACAAAAATTGTGTTCAAAATGGTTTTTCGTAAATGGGGGTTGCAATTGCAAACCTGGTTACAGATTATCGAATGAAAAAGGTATAAATGGCTGCGATTTGTGTAGGTTTGGGTAGGTTTGGATAAGTTTGGGTAGGTTTGGGTAGGTTTGGGTAGGTTTGGGTAGGTTTGGGTAGGTTTGTATAAGTTTGTGTGAATATTTGTGGGGAAAAAATATTAAATTTGAAAATCAAGACCCATTTATTGAGTTTATTAATGATATAACAGTTTTTATAAATAATAGAATTGACTGTTTAAATTGCTTTGCTTTTCATTTAATGAAACGATTTATTTTTAGCGCGAGAATAATTTCTAATAAGATATACAACAATTGATTCAAAATTATTTTATGGCTTTTTTACAACAATATTGCCCGGCTAAAGCATAACCACCAAAAATTTTATTTCAATAAACAAACAGTTTACGTGGATTATGGTTAGATTTGAAAATTGACAATCTAAGAGAGAAAGACTTGAAAATTGTTCAAAATTTTGAAGATATGTTCGAACATTTCAAAAACATAATATATGATTTGAGTAAAGAAACTAAAATAACAATTACTAAAGTTTGCTAAACTATCTCTTATTTAATTCACTAATTAAAGATTTTAATGTTTTAAGAAATTGTAACTCAAAATTTTATTTCAAATTTAATGAAAGAATTAGATACACGATTTGTTTTTTTGGTTCATACAAGTAAGGTTAATTAGTTAATACAGCGTTTATTTAAATTATAATGGATTAGCTGTCGGACAGTAATTATATTCGCTTTTTTAAACTATCAATTAATATATGGGTGACAGAATAAATCATAGTATGTAATTTTAGTTATGTTTAACTAAAAGTAAAGCATTGTCTCTCTTCCGACCATATTGTACATATATTTGGTTTGGCAAAAATATTCCACCAAAAGTACCAACAATTTGTAGATTCGCAATCAAAGATTTACTATCAATTGGCATATAAAATCCTTGATCTAAAAATAACAGTTTTGGAAGAGTTTTTATCTATTATATTGATACATGGAAATGAAATACAAAAAAATACTAAAATATTAAATTCTATTGAGAATTTAATTTATGAAATTAAAGTAATGAAATTATTTACATGGAATTATTATAGTCATTTTTGATTTCGAATAAAATAAATTATTTAAATAAAAGTGATATTTTATAGAAATATTACTTTTAAAGCATTTCATAAAATAAAACTCATTAAACAAAGTGAACCATTTGCAATCTTGTTTTAATTATTATAAGTTTGTTGCATGTGTTAGATTTTAAGATAACAGTTTGTAAATTTGCAATGTGCAGTAATAATTTTGTGTTTAAGGTATGAACAAATCATCATTTAATTCATTTTGCAGTAGTTATACGGGTTAAAGTAAATTAAAATCATTGTTAAGAACAATATAACTATCCTGCTTAGCTGTTTTAACAATTAATTTTAAGAAATAGCTATCTATCAATGTATCATTCTTGTTTTTATTATCTATTATTGGAAATTAAATTTTAAATTGTAATGGTTAAAAATGTCAAATTCTATAGTTATCTGTGTTCTAATGTATAAACTTCCATAGCTTAATTGTTAATTAAAATTTGAGTTATATTTTGTCATTAAAAATGATTATTGAACGTTTCAATATTTGATTTTGACTATATCGAGGCTACTAATATATAAAACGAGGTCTCAGCCTGTGCTTCGCACGGATTATAAATATTTATATATTATAAAACTGCAAAGATTTTCCTTGAAGAGTTGCCCACCACGTCGAGTGACCCCTCATTTAACTCCGTTTTCCGAGATGATTTTATTGATAAAGGGGTTAAACGGAATTTTAAATTTATTTTTGATCACTTCTGATTGTGATGGTTACGATCGCCTCGAAACACCCTTAATTGCACTTTTCATATCGATTTGAATCAATTGATATATGTGTTTAAGGGGTAACCGGTCCTGGAATGCCTTTAAAAGGCTTTTAAAACAGTTATTTCTGCCCCATTTTTTAAGGGGTGTCCCACCACCTCGAACCTTCCTGATATGGACTCCTCTCTTCAAGCTGAATCCAATGATATAGTGGTAGAGGAGGTGCATCCACCAGAGGAGTCGTCTTTAAAGGGATTCGCATATTGACAACTTTTAAATATGTTAATATGATAGAACGACGTATGCACTTAAAAACAAATGACGTGTAAATTAGATTTTATTTCTTGCTAACTAGTTCACAGTTTATATAGTTTTTAAACTAAAAACTAATGTTATACAAGCAATTAAGGTCAGATGAAAGTTAGATTTGTACCTAAAATTTCCTCTTTTTTTCCTAAATGTTGCAATATAAAATAATTTATTCACATTCCAAAAATAAAATTAACTTTTTTAAAGTGAATAATCTCATAATCCCTTGAATAAAAACTTTAATTTAGAACATATTTGATGAGTTTTACATATTTTGAAAATTCCTTCTTTTTATTACAAAATTTTTATCATTATCTATTAATTTTGAAAATTATAATTAAATTTTTTGCAAGTATTTACAAACTTTTGGACAGACAAAAAAAGGGATTTTATAAATCCCCAAATACAAATATAGGAATTTTTAAACTGAGATTGGTATTAGCACATAAATTAAATATTAATATAAACTAGATTTTAAGAAAGATAAAGGCTGAAAATGTATTTAAATTTCAAAATTTCTATATCATATGAAAAGATTCAATATATGTTTTTGGTCTAAGTGCGAAAGAAGTAGCCTAATTATTGCGATAAGGCTATTGTTTATTCGCTTTTAAATAAGCTACATTGTTTTTCATTGCAAATACTTCACCAATTTGTTGTTCATCTATATAGTCATCTCCATTTAAGTTTTCAATCATTTTTAATTTAGATTTGTTTGGTTTCCTTTTGCTCCTGTCATACAGAGCCATAAAATCAGCTAAACATAAATCTTATAAGTAAACCAGTCTAAGAATGTAATAATCAAATCAATCAGTTATGTAAGAATCTGTTTTCGGATCCATCTTTAACAGTTCTCGCTCTGAGTTTACCATTATGTTGCGTTTATTAACTTCATTGTAGTTTATTAACACTTGACAACGACTAAATCTTGACAAATTTATTGATTGCAAATGATATACCGCTTGTTGTGCTGATAATTCTGTTGCGTTTAAATACAGATCTCCAATTATTTTTAATCGTTCGTGTATACTTCTTTCAAGAGTATTGACATTCCTTGGTTTTGTTTATCCAAATAATTCAAGATGTTTTGAATTCATCAAAATGGATAAAGTATGAACTGAATTTTCATATAAACGCAATTCAAACGTAGTATTTTAGAGTTGAAACCATTTATTCGTACATCTTTTACGTTTCATTTAAGAACAACTTTCGGAATTTAAAGTTTAGATCATATAATTTTAGAGTATGTATTGTTATCCAATTTAACTTCCTTCAGAAACTCCTCGAAACTAACATCAAGCTTTCCTTTATCAAGTACCGCTCACCCTATTACGAGATCCTGATGTAACTCCAAATATTTATCTAAGCTGAATTATCGGAGCGTTCTTATGGTTCTAATATTTGCGTTTAAGACATTGTAGACTGTGGAAAGATAAATCTAAACGTTACAGTACAACCCAAAAACTTTTTAAATGTAAACGAATGTGTTTGCTATCCAATAAGATTTTCTTCATTAGATGCGCTGTCAGTAAGTTTGGAACAGTCAATAAATTGTAAGCACTTTTCTATTGAGAATTTTTCGCCTTTCAAATAGTTGGGAGAACCACGCAACCTTAGTAAATAGTTAACAAGTGGGCTACCGCTATGTTGGAACTCTACACATATATATGAATCAATAATCGGATGGATACTGAACTGTCCATTTGGATGCAGAAGTACCCGAAATATACTTAAAGTTTTCTGTAGCCTTTACAAAAATTTTAAGTGGCATCTGTTGCAATTTATATGGGCATTTGCCGCATGTTTCGGATGCCTTTTAGCAAATTTTAGCGGCATGTGCACAATGTTTTAGTTGCATCTGCCACATATTTTTAGTAGCATCTACAAACAATTAATTGGCAACTGCCGCAGTTTTCAGTGGTATCTGCTTAAAATTTCAGTTTGTTCACGTGCGGTATGTTTTAGTGTAGTGTATATTGAAAAGGTATTATAAGAATGGGTAGTAGATGTGGTTCGTTGTAACGAGAACCCTCTACTGCAGAAAAGTTGAAAAATACAGATAATTAAATTAACTGAAAAATACTTAAGATGAACTTGTAAGAACAACTTGAAACTCCGTTTACTGTCACTTAAATGAATAACATGTAAAGTATAGGGAGTTATCACTTTATTAAAAAGTACTAAATAAATGACTAATCTGTTCATACAAAAACACTTTTATTATGAATATAAATTATGTTAACTTTACATTACGACAACCGTAATTACGATTGAATTTTACGACTGTAAGAACAAAACTGTATTGTTTATAAATTTAAGTATTTTATTATTTATGATATGAAATTTGTAGTAACGAAAGCGTATAATAAAAATAAACATGAATAGTAAATAAAAACGTTTCAACATTATCATGTTAGTCCGAGTGACTAAAAGTAAGAAATAGTATTTATAACTGGAGTTATTAATAGTTTAGTGATGCGATGAGTAGTACATATACAATACATTAAGTTGCAACTGCCACATTTTTTCAGAAGCATCTACCATAAATTTAACAGAATATACTTATAGGGACAAAAATTAAATTTTATATATTGTCGAATAGAATTATGAATGAATCCTTAACTTCTTTCCATTTAAATACTTCATCATGTAGTAATCGATCGCCGTATGTACTTGGATAGAATTTTAGTACAGTTCCTGATAGATATGAAATGAATTTAATAGCCTTCACATTTTATACTTTTCCAAAAAATGACAAATCAAATAATTTATTCCATTTCTTGACATGGATATTCATTTCTGAAGCATCAACTAATTCGAATTTCGTTATTTAATCTGAAGTTATAAACCAAGATTAATCTATAATCTTGACGGTTTCAGAAGTTTTTTTTCAAATATATGTTCTTAACTCAAACTTTTAACCTTGCTTGTCAGTGTCTGGTTTTAGCTTCAAGACTTTATTCCAGATGTATTTATTAATTTATAATTGATTGGTAATTAAGCGGATATTTTTAATCGTTCAAAGGTTTTTAAAGAAGAATTCAAATTTTTTAAAAAACGAATTATAGTTTTGTTATGCAACTTTCATTTACAACATTTTTTTTCATCATTTTTATATTTCAATTTTGATTTTTTAAACAATCAGTTATTAAATCACTTCCAAACTAGTCTAAAGTCTTTAAAGGTTTAAATGTTTTTTTAAATTCAATTAATAACAATTTTTAAACACGAAAAAAGTGTTAACTAATTTAAAATAAAATTTTGCACCAACCAAAATTATCAAAATAAGCCATACTGAGACAGAAACAGTTCGAATCGTAACTTGAAATGACAATTATCTTCGTTTTGTATTGTGTGTTATTCTCGATAATTGTTGTGCTCTTACCCTTTGTTGATGTCCACTGTATAGGCGAATTTGGTTTGGTCTGGTTGAGGGGATCATTTATTTTTCAACTTTATTCATATTCATTCAGAAAAATTTAGCTTTGTCACGATTCGGGTTGATTGATGCATCCCTATATGTTGCGATATCTAACGTTTGCGTTACAACTATCAAGCATTTTTTAAACTAACTTCGCTACCTAGTACTTTACTTTCTATATTCTTTTAACCTTTAGTGAAAATCCAACAAATGTATCACGTTATTTATCATTAAGAGTAATTCACTATTAAAGTATTTTTTCTAGTATAGATCTCAAACTTAAAAATAATTCTACTAAATATCAATTTTTTTCTGAGTTGATTAAATATTTTTGAAACTAAACATGTTTAACTTCATTATTTATATAGCTTAAGACAATTTCAACTTTAGGCATAATTAGTAACTATAGTGTACAAGTAGAATAAACATAGATGGCAATGCCGTTTTGATATCAATTCAGCTAGTAGCATTGTTTAATCGTTGCTTCAGTTTAGTCCAATGAACAATGAAATTTTCACACTGAGATTACTTTTTCCATAAAGTGAATTCCACATGGAGTATTGTATAAAAAGTTGGTTAATTAAATATGGTGTGACAATATACTTGTATAAAAGATCTATAAAAAACCTTTTTAATTAAACAATTATAAATCATAAACCAGAAATATAATTTAAAATAAATTAATGAATCAAAAAATTTAGATTGTATCTACTTTACAGTTATAAATAGGTATACAATCATTAGCTATATAAGCATTAGAATTTTAGAGAAATTTCAATTATGTTTCATCGAATGTGACTTATTTCTTACATAAAACATAATTTATTGCCAGTTTGTTCTTTAAAGTTTACAATAAGATTAAAAAATAAAATAAAATGATTTTTAAAAACTTAATATTTCAATGTTAGATGTATTGGTGTTATATTAATTGAAGGAAAGTAATTTAAATTCTAATTCCGAAGAATTTATCCATACTTTTAGATAAAAAATCGAATTAAAACTAAACAATGTCTTAAAACAGCATTAAATCAAAAGTTGGAAAATTGTATGAATTAAAATATAAGGAGTTTATGCATAATACACTTCAAAAACATTGCACATTTAGGGGTAAATGTTCTTGACAAATAAAAGTAAGAATGATAAGATTATAGACTTTGAGCTTTGGAAAATGTTTTTTTTAAGTTTACTAACACTCAAAACAAGTGCACAACATTATACAAATATTGAAAAACTAAACGATTATCTTAGATAACTACTTATTTTAAGTCAATAAATAGATACGATACGCAAAAGAAACGAATGAAAATGTTTTATATAACCAAATGTTACTAATAAATTGAAATCTTTCAGACAATAGAAAAATTAATTTAGAAAAGCTATGAATCTCTTTAGTATAAATTCATTATCAAAGCAATAGATTTGCATTTTTAAAGTTTGACAGTTTTATTAGCTCACTTTGAATAAGTTAGCTATTGGATTTAAGATTTCTGTAACTCTGGATGTAAACTTTTTTAGATCACAAAAATAAGGCAAAAATGAACAAAAGTTGGGAAAAATGGGTTAAAACTTGGACAAAATAGTGACAAAAAAGGTTTGAAAAGGTTCAAAACTGGGATTAAATTGTGTTAAATATGCCTAAAAACGGGACAAAATTGGCTTTGATAGTGGCAAACTAGGGCTTGAATTATGTCATTTATGAATAAAAGTGTGGCTAATTTGGTTGAAGCTAACAAAAAATTGGGTATAAAATTATTTATAATGTTGCAAATATTAGTATATTTTGGTACTACGTTTATAAATAATTATACTAAAACACGTTATGACAGGCGCCTGATCGCATGCATAACACAATTTTGATGTAACCTCGTCGACAGCTAAAATATGAATGAAATAAATATCCTTAAAACTCACTGAAGTTATATTCATAACAATGTTTTAAAACACATAAAAATTTTTAACGAAACAATAATAATTAAAAGTTTTGTTTGTTTAAAAATAGAAATCAATAATGTAAGCCAACAATAGATTTAAATTCAAAGTGAGCGTAATACTAATGTTCATTCTTGTTTTTTTATTGTTTGTAATAATCTAGTTTATAAAAGTCGAAATAAAATTACAGCGCAGTTAAGTATTTTTTAAGTTACAAAAGTGATAAAAAAACTATTTTAAGATCACTTTTCCAATATAAAAGATATATTCAATTTACGCAAACTTAAAAACTTAGTTTTAGAAAATGTAAATTGATTAGGTTATATATTAATAATTATTGATTATAATAATGTATCCATTAAATTTTATAGAAATTTTAAAAAAACAAGCTACTAGGTTTGTAGAATCTGTCAGATTTTTATTAATCTATTGAATTTCTTTGTTTTTATAAATATTTTTTAATCTAATTTAATAAGATTTTTTACTTTTTGATTTTTTCAATAGTTTATTTTTTATAATTTTGCAATTCGTATAACACGTATTATGGGGATTAAATTAGAATACACATTAACTAAAACAATACATTTATAAATTGTTATTGGATTTTTGAGAAATTTATTCTTCAGATTGCTTTCATATAGAACTTAAGCTAAGATAAAATAATTATTAAAATAAATGCTAGTGCTATGTCAAACATGAAGAATTTTGTTCAAAGTCAAAAGTAATAGGTCGATTTGTCAAATAAGTGAGTAAAAAAATGTAAATTTAAAGTAATTTAAACCAGTATCCATCAGGGTGTTCCAGGTTGGAAACTCTGGATAGGGTATACCCATCAGGAAAGTTTAAAGTCAAATTGGCAGTGGCTATAGCAAACATTGTACATAAGGATTGCCGCGATACTGAAACTAGACACGAATATAAGAATCAATGATTTGAATTTTGCAAAACGGCCCAATTGGATGTTGAAGAATTCGAAGTAATTTACGTAAACGTTTTTCGAAAGACCGCAAACTTTTCACCGGATCTGCTCCTGTTAAATTACATCGAGTCTGTTTCGAATTCAGTTATGTCTTTTTATCAGTCGCCGGTCTTACTTAGGTTCTCAACAAATTGTCTAAACCTATTTTTTTAAATAGTTAATACGTAAGATTTATTTACAGGTTTATGGCGAAACAAAAATACTTTTTAATTCATATAATGTAGATAAGCTAATGAAATAATTGTAAAGCAAATTTAATCTTAAATTATTATAACAAAATTTTAAGACAGAAACAAGAACGAACATTCCTATAGAGCTCAGTTTACTAAAAGAGCAATATAAAATTGAAACATGCATGATACTAGAATAACGTTTTTAATTATACTATCTTATTGGTTTTAAAATTAGAGTCTACATCTAAATTTTAGTAAGTTTGTGTTTGCTCGCTTTCTTATTCGCTGTCTCTCATTATTTTTTTTATTTTCTGTTATAAGTTAAACATTATGCTAAAACAAATGAAATAATAAACACATCACTTTATTATCGCTTATTAGTGGCATATGACACTATTAGATTTGTCTTTTTTACTAAATTACCCTATTTTGACTAGATTTTGCGGCCATTTTGAGATTAAAATAATATATTTATACTGCAATAAGCGGAATTTTCCAATTATGTTAGTAATCAAATTTTTGTCATTTTAGCTTGGGTTTGCCAACATATGTCACTTTACTTGGTAATATTTTCCATTTTCACTTTGTAAGTCAATATTGTTACCGCAAAAACATTCATATGCCAGTTTTATTATTAATCAAGTTTTGACATTTTAACCTAGTTTTGCCTGTTTTGGCTAGTTTTTCGGTAATTTTTGCCATTTTGATTATGAATATCACTATTATTATGGCAATGCCTGCATGTTCCACTCAAATTTTACTCTTAATATTATTCTTTTTTGCTTAATTTGTATATTTTGAGCAGTTTTTTCACTATTTGAACCTGAATTTTGATAATTTCTCAACAAAAATCGGAATATTCCACTTAATTTTTATCGTAAATTTTGGTTATTTTTATCATATTTTTGCCTATTTTGACGGATTTTTGTACATTTTTGACACATTAAATGCCAAATTTAACATATATTTTTATTTTGATCATTTATTTTTTCCTTTTTAATCTTAATATCCCTTAAATAGCATAAGAAAAAGGTCAAAATCCCTTTATTATCTAAAGAAATAGGTCAAAAATCCCTTTAAAGCCTTTATTTAACTTGATGATAATTGAAAAGAGTTATTTTAATTTTGCTCGTATTTATCGTTTTATATTATTTTAACTTTAAATGTTTTTAAAATGTTAATTTTTTTTGAAATAATAGTTTTAATAATTGATGAATGTGTTATTAAATTAAATTTAAATGCATTTCAGTATTTTTTAAACCTCAAAACAATTCAGACAATACAGCACACAATTTACGATAAATCAGTTTCTGAATTAATTTCCTGATTTTTCAAATATGTCTTTAATTGTTAATAATGATAATAAAAATTAGTTCAAAATGGATAACGATTTTTGTTATATAAAGTTTCAATTTATCTTGTTTATGAAGTTAAAATATAGGTAGCGCGACAATCCACCCAATTTTTATTGAATCCTATTCCATTCAATCAGGTATAAATTAAGCAGATAGATAATCAAATTTTTAGCGCAAACATTTTCAGTCGAATTTATTGTTAAGTCTTTGTATAGATTTCGTTGTTAAACCAAAGATTTTCTTAACAATCAACGCACACAACCAAAGAATTTGAGCAATGCTCGAATTATTTACCATGATGTATTTTCTAATAATTTTTGAAGTTTTCTTAAAGTTAATAAATAATTACATTCATTTAAGTTTAAGCTAATAACCTATTTACCAAATTTAATAAGTATGATCACTAAAAACCATAATTAAAAAGTATTAGCCTTCTAAAACATTTAAAATTAAGTTGTATTCAAATTTCTGAAATTTTGCAGTTAGATAAGAAATTTATTACATTTTTATTTTAATTGCAAAATTTTTTTTTAAAATTTTTATCTTTTCTTCTAAATTAACTTTTAAATTGTTCTATACAATAAAAAATATAACAATCCAAGTTTAAAAAAACATATTCTAATAACAATTTTCGTTAACATTTAAAAATAACAAATGCTTAATATATTTTAGCTTCTATGCTACTGTTAGTCACAGTTGGTCTGATAAATATATTTTTTAACTGACTGCAAATTTATTAACAAAACATTAACCCAAAAACAAATTTAATATTAATTTAGTTCATACAGTACAATCTCATTTGTTTTGAAAAATTAAAATCCTCTGGTTGTTTAATGAGATCGTCTAATTGATTGAATGGAAGCTCTCATGCCATTTGTAATCTCATCAATGATCTTTGAAACCTATTCAACCAGTTTATAATTGCATTTAAGAGATAAAGCGAAATAGCATTCTTAACTATAGTAAATGTAATATCTAAAAAACAATTAAATATATAATTGTTGGTTAACAAATAATTCAATTTAATTTAAATACCAGACATGGTTAATAAGCAAAATATAAGTTATATATTTAACATGAAAATTAAATGCTTCCAATTGCAAGGTATTTTAAATGCCAATAAAAAAACAAACTAAACGCGTAAGATAGATAAAACAAAAACAGATGAGTTCAATTCCTTTGTACCCTTGAATTAAGTTTAAACTTTAAAAATGATTATAATAAAAGATTTTATATACTTTAACATGTTAAATATCATTCATAAAAAAATATGTTTCACTTACTATTTTATAACATATCCTTACTAGAATTGTTTTTAAGTAAGAATTTCTGTTAATGTGAAAAATTTTCGTGCCAATGTTTTTCTATCAAATAATAAATGAGTGTGATTTCATTTGAGATTATTTGAGGAGCAGAACGAACAAAGATTTTTTTAAGCAAAAAATTTATTAAGTTGACGCTCAGAGTTGCTAAAATAATGCTATTTTATGACTTATACCAAGTGCCCCAATATTTTGCGCAAACATTTTCAACTTCCTGCAAATGTCTCTATGGATTAGTGTTTTCTGTAATGTAAAACCACTTAAACCTTTAAACAAAATTGTTTAAAAACTTCTTAATTTTTTCCTAGTTGTTCATTAGAATCCCTATATATTTTGTGGTAATAGGTTGATCGACACTATAACCGTTTGGTTAAAAAACTGCGCAAAATGGTCTAATGTAAATAATTTTAGTAATATTAAACGTTGCAACATATTTTTATATCGAACGTAGTATGATATTTTTATTATCGAATCATAAATGTAAAAATGAAATTTAACCATAACTAAAAAATTTTAAATTAAAGAAAATTAAAATACTATCGATCTTGTAATGACGAAATTATAGATGATAGTTATTGTAATATAAACGGAAAGTTGAAGATAAAACAAAAACACAACTACAATTAAATTAAAAAAAACATAAAAGTAAAATTAAAAATTCAAGTTTATTGAGGATGCTCAACAGATCAAGAGCATAAAGTGACAATCTTATCTCAGATTGTATAACTTCGATTAAGTAAATGTTTACTACAGTTTAATCATTTTTCCGTGAAAAATTTAAATACAGATTTTGAAATAAGTTTTAGGCTTATTAATAATTATTTAAATTTTATGGCTTTTAAGCAAAAATGAACCCTAAAACAAAGATCAAGTTAACAAAAACTCTCATTTTAAAACGCAAAAAGGTAGATCTTAGACATATTTTAACAAAATAAAACAAAAATTAAATTTTAAACGATTTTGTTGTATTTATTTTTAATATTGATAGAATATTGAGCTAAAATCACGTACTTCTACTTCAGTCAGAACAGAATTTAAAAAACATATTTTACCTTTATGTTATAAATAGTGATGTTTAACCTCTCTAATTTTAAAACAATTTTAATGTTAAATAAGGGCTAAAATAATTTCGTCAAGAACGCATAACGTTAATAAAGGGTAAAGTCGGCATAAAAAGTGTCAAAAATAAAGTCATAATGCGAATAATGATGTGGCTCTAAATAGTCAAACTTAGGCTCCAATTGCTTAAAATAAGTGTTAAACAGAAGTTAATTGCCAAAATACATAATAAAATTAGTTTAACATCCTCCGAAATTTTGATTAATAAAAAGATTTTTATCATCAATATTGCATAAAAATGTGCTGAAAATAGGGCTAAAAACTAAAATTATTGTTAAAGTTTCTTAAGATATCTGCCGCTAATTTAAGGTTTTAAAGCGATTTTCGTGAATTAACTGACGTGTAAACAGATAGACAGATCATGCAATTCATTAGCACTACAATCTTTAAAAATACGCAAATTAACTTAGTTAAGCGATTTAATCGTCAATTTAAAAGTTATTAAATTAATATTCATTTATTTAACTTATTGTTTTTATCATAATACTATTATTGAAGTAATGCTAACAAAAAGAAATTAAATTTAATCAACTAGAAATACAAAGTTTAATAAAATATCAATGTGATAGATATTATAACTATATTCAATAAAAAATTATTGATTATTTTTAAATCCATATGGAATATTATTAACACCATCTTCTAGTTTATATCTCTTATCATCAATTGGTGTAAGTATTAGTTTGTTGAGTTCTAATGTATGAATTTTGTGCAATTTATTTTGAATTATTCTCATTTTAAAAGTGTATATAATGATTTTTAATAACACAATCTTATAATGTTTATGATTTACAATTTTTTTCAAAACACATTTTTATAACCCCTTTCCAGCAGACTTATAACGGTTATAACCATAATTTAATGAATAAAGTTTGCTTTTTAATCCAATAACTTCAGAAATAGGTTTTGAGTTCATTTCATTTATCATAGCTCCCAAAACGTATTTGTTATATTCATTATGTAAAATATATTCATTTGGGTAATCTAATAAATCCATAACCTTTGCAATGTGTTTTTTAAAGTTATTTATTTTAATTTTATGAATAGAGCTATCAGTATCAGTATTAGCAAGTTCAATATCATTTTTATAATGTTTTTAAAAGCAATCGTAATGCCTTCTGTATTGTATCAAAAGCAAAATAGAAAAATTAAATCTAGCAATTTTAAATTTATAACAAAAATAAAAGTCAAAGACTTGAAGTTGGAAATAAAATCGAACTTAAAGAAACAATTTCAGAAAATAAAAATTTAAAATTATAAAAAATTAAGTCAAAGATTCGAAGTTAGAAATAAAATCGAACTTAAAGAAACAATTGCATCAGGTCAATCAAATTTATTTAACGCTAAGTTCATAATTAATTAGTCTTTATTACATCTTTATCGGTTTACAGTTTATGATAATTTTGCGCAGTGATCTTAATTTTATTTGCATTAGACTAGTAAACGGATATCCGAAATGTCGGGTTCGGGTCGGATATCCGACAAATATTGTCGGTTCGGGTCGGGT